>VZTR01034022.1:0-19125 GCA_013400775.1 Chaetops frenatus
TATTTATATTTATATTTATAATTAAAAAGTTGAATCCATTTAAAGACTTATAATACAGGAGGGCTAAAGAGTCTTTTGGTACATTAAAACTGTACAGGCTAGAACCGTCACTGTCCGCCGTGCCGAGGCGCCGGTGGCCCGGGGTGGAGATGGTACGAGCTCAGCACCATGTGGTTTGTTTAAAGGACGAGGGGCAACTCTGTGGGGCTGTCCCTCTCCCCTGAGCCCTGGCCTGCAGTCTCTGGTACGCAGCCAGCACCAGGGTGGAGAGTTTCCAATCTGTCCTTGGCTTAAGCATCTCCCCCACCGGAGCCTGGGCCGAGCCGGGCCCCGCTCCGCGTCCCGGCGAGCCGTAGTGCGAGTCGGGAGTTGCAAAGATCAGTGCGTCTCTTGGAGTTCTGTTTTAAGTGCAAGGATGGTGCGTCGTTCTCCTCAGGTTCACCTCTGGTGTTCCCTCTGGCCAGGTGTAACCCTGGAGCAGCAGCAGCGGTGCCCCGGTGCGTGCCCAGGGGGAGCTCAGCTCCTCTGTGGATGGAGGAAGCTGCATGGTGCCGTCCCTGAGCCCAAGGTGGCAGCGGGGCTCTGGCAACGCCGCAGGCAGGCACAGCCAGGTTCACACACTGTCCTCATTTCCTTCAAATGATGGGCAGAGGCTTCCCAGCAGCTCCACATCTGAGCTCAGGCAAGGCGTGGTGGATAAAGCTGGGTGAGGGATGCTGGAATCCAGTGGCCCGTGATCTTCTCTCCTCCAAGCACCGAGCAGCAGCTTTTCCCAGTCGTTTCCTGCCCCTTCACTGCACGCTCCAGGACGAGGTCTCAGTTTGCCACCTGTCACCCCCTTGCCACCTGCTTGCTCCCTCCAGCACCCTTGCAGGGCAGAAAGGGTGCAGAGCTGCAGAGGGTTCAGACTGTTTGTTCAAGGCAGTGGGAAGGCAGCATCCCAGACTGGATGTTTGCTCCTCTTCCACCTGGCTCCTCCCAGCCCAGCGGATTCTCCTCTGCCATCTCTGTGCTGGGGCCAGCCCTGCCCTGTTGTGCTCCACACACTGCCAGAGGGGCCTCAGGGAAAGGGAACGGCAAAAAGGCGCTGAGAGGATCGAGACGAGGCGCTGAGAGAGACTCATCTCCTTTCTCTTTCACCCTGTCCTTCCTATAAAGGGTCATGCAAAACTAAGCAGGAAAGGGAATATAAGGACGGAGAGGAGCGCACGCAGAAGGCAAGAGGGGCCTTCCACGCGCAGGTGGCTTCCAAGTTACTGATGGGGAGAAATGACACAAAAGGGATCCCTCCTGCAGGGGGGTCCCGCTGGTGAAATGATCACGAGACCCATGTGCTTTCCTGGACCAAAAGGAGGAAGGGAGAAGTTGGTCAAGTGTCACCTTACTTAAAGCCACTTCCAGAAGAGCCTCGGGGTTCAAGCACCACCACCACCCACAATGGCATCTTCCTCAAGTCCTGTAACTGCTTCCCCAACCCCTTTCTTCAGCCCTCTCCTTCCTCCTCGCGCTCTCCTGTCTGTAGTGTGACACAGAAATGAGCATTGAAAGAAACAATCATGTCGTCTGAACAGGCACGTCCTCAGGTTTGTCCCATCCCTTCCCAGGGGCTGGCATGTGTCCCCTGGGTGGTCAGCAGATGACAGGGACCCCGTCAGTGTTGAAGATCATGCCCGTGGTGGGCTCGTAGGTCCCTGCAAGGTAGTAGAGGTCCTCACTGTCTTGGTATTTCTTCGTCTTTAGCATCTGCTCATATTGATCCAGACCAACAACAAGACACTTGTGTGAGATGGTCTGGACATCGTTTTCATCCACATGAGAGGACTGGTAGAGGGCTCTCTGCACAACAGGAACAGAAGCAAGGAGGTGGGAAGAAAAGGAGCCATTAGATCTCACAGCATTTACAGCACCATCTTCAATAAGTAGGAAAAACACTCATCATAATGGAATAGGGCTCTGCTCAAACTCAAAAGCCTCTCACTCATCCCAAAAGCCAGCCCAGGGGAGGGACACTGGGAATCTGCACAGGCCCATAGATAGCCTGAACAATCCCTCCAGCCCACTGAACCTGAGCCCTGGCTTTCACTCAGCTCCCACTGATGGGAATGCTGTTGCTGCTGCAGGGAAATATGGAGGCCTCATTTCAATAATGCGAATGCAAAGATGGGTGCACCAGCTCCCTGTTCCTCCCCACACCCAGCACCTGCAGCTACTCCCACCCTCCCAGAAACATCCATCCCAAGTCCTGGGCACTGCAGACTTGGCAGCTGAGGCAAAAAGTTATGAGCCAGATAAGTTTGGGGGGCATTTCCCAGCAATATTTATTTGTTACAGGGTACCAGCACTCCCTCCCAGTCTTTCCCCATTCTCACCAACCTCCATAAAGTCCTTCCTCTGGTTGGATGCCTGCAAAGCTGTGGACAGACTCCTGCCTGATTTCTGATCCCAGCGCTGTGCCCAAGAAGAAAAGAGGAAACAGAAATGAAAACCTGGTGAATTGGTTGTTTTTCCATGTCATCACCTCCTGCCCACCACATATGCTTTTGGAACCCCTGCCCACTGCCACTGGGAATAAATCCTGCTGTAAACAACCTGCACACATGCAAAATTGAGTGTTTCTGGGTGCCAGGCCCATCATTCCTACATTTTAAAGACTTGATCTGGCTCTTGACACTTTTTGGACCAACACAAAAGTCTTTATTTCCTAGTACAGAGAAACCCATCCCTTCCTTGTTCAAGGGGCCAACACTAGGCATGCCCCCACCACAGGCAGCCCCCACAAGATGTAAGGATAGGACCAATCCCATCAGGGTACAAGTAACAAACTGGGCCTTGGGCATTTTCCTCACTGTTGAAAACAAAAGGGAGCAAAGGAGCTTTGCAGCCCTCTCAGCAAAGGACACCAGCCTACCTTGCCTTCATTGAGTTTCTTCCCGGGGTTGGTTTCTTCTGGGTGATAAAACCATTTGACTCGGACCACCATGTTGTTCCCCCAGGACTCCCACATGCTCTGGATCCGGCCGATGTAGGGCAGGTTGGGGCGACCGGCGGAGAGGAAAACGGCACAGTCTCCGATGCGGATGATCTCCTTGCCCCGCACAATGGCCTTGTAGAACAGCTTCCTGGCCTTCCCTTTCATCCCTCGTCTCTGCCAAGACAGGATCATGTAAGCAGTCAGCCAGGGATTCACCCACGTTTTCCCTACACACCACTGTTCGCTCTGTCCAGCATGCACCCCTTTGCTGTTGGTATTCCCACACTCATTGGGGCAGAGGGATACACCACGCAGAATGGCTTCCCCAACACAGTGAAAACCAACCCCAATCTCCCTGCAAACTGGACACCCGGCACACCACGCCAGCAGTTCCCCCACCCCAGGAAAAGTGGACAGCAGAAGGCAAACTGCAGTGCTGAGCAGTACGGATCATTCACCTGTGTGGGTTTCCCGAACCACTTCCAGAGCTGCCGTGCCGGGAGGAAAGCAGCGATCTTGGGCCTGTTCTCCACGGAGGGCAGGCGCTGGCGCTTGGCCAGCTCCTTGGTGGTGGGCAGGTGGATGCCCTCGCGCTTCTTGGGCCGGCTCTTGTTGCCGCTCTGCGGCGGTGCCGGCTGCTGCGCCGGCTGCTGCGCCGGCTGCTTCTGGCTCTGTGGGTGGGAGGAGGCCCGGGATTTCCCTGCCTGCTTGGTTTGCTTGGGTGGGAGGGTTTGCTGCACCGAGGAACTCGGCTGGGCCTCGGCTACTTCATCGTCAGAGCTACAGGAGGAATCTTCATCTGTAGTGGAGGAGGAAGAAGAGCTGGAGCTCGATGAAGAAGAGGTTGATGAGGTGGAGGAAGAGGAGGAGGAGGAAGATGAAGAGGAGCTGCTGCTAGAAGAGGAAGAGGAGGAGGAGTTGGAGGAAGAGAGAGGGGTGGATGCTCTCGAGCTGGCTGAGCTGCTGTCCTGGGCTTCCCCTTGGTTCTTCTCAGCCTCCTCTTCTCCCTCTGACTCTGAGCTGCTGTCACTGCTGTTGCTCTCAGACTCCTCCACTGCTGCTGGAGCTGCTGCCTTTTCCTCCTGGTCCTTTGAAGCAGCAAGGCTCTCTGCTGAGGCATCAAACTTTCCTCCAAAGCTGGCAGGGGAAGGGTCTCCCTCAGCCACCTTGGCTCGGGAAGATTTCTGCTTGCCCTCCACACTCACTGAAGCAGAATAGCCCAGCCCTAAGAGACTCTTCCCATCTCTGCGACTGGCCAGGTTCGAGTCCTCCAGCATCCTCATCGCCTCCTTCATCTTCTTTGTCTTTGGAGACATTACACCTTCATGGTCCAGCTTGATCAGGATTTCGTTGTCGTGCTTCCTCTGAGCCTTGACCATGGTGCCAAACTCCTGTGTCTCTTCTGTGGGCCGCCCTTTCTTGGCCTTGGCTTTGGTCACCGAAGCATCGCTGGAGCCAAAGGCCGCCAGCGTTCCTGGGAGATCACTGTAGGGCTCTGTGCCGAGGATGCTGCCAAACACAGCAGGCTGGTAAGAGGGTTGTGGGGGGCTGTGCAGCTTCGTGGAGATCTTCATTTTGCTGGCTTTCGACCTCTTTTCCTCCGTGGGAGCAGGAGAGCCTCCAGTCGGCAGTGGTTGTGATTTTCGTGACCCCTTCATGCTTGGCTTGCTCAAGCAGGCCGGCTTCTCTGGGACTGAGGAGGTGACAGGTGAAGACTCCACCTGATCCTTCTCTTCAGGCAAGGCAGCCTCTTCTGCAGAGGGAAGGAAACACAAAGGCACAATGTTATCCCTCCAGATGGGCTTTATTAGCTCAGACACAACCAGACATCAGTGCTGACTGGTCTCTGGCCAAGCATGGCTTGTTCCTGCCTGCTCAGGTACCCCCAAAGGAGCACAGGGAGTGTCCTCACCGCTCACTGAACAGCCTGGCCTGGTGCCACTACTTGTGAGCAGTGATGGACAATGCTCAGGGGTGCTGCTTCAACTTCAGGAGAACCAAACTACAGATCTCCTGCACCTCTGGCCCCATTGACAGCTGCAGAGAAGTTCAGCTCCAAAAGAGACTCTGCTCCACATCCCTGACTGACAGAAGGAGGCTGCCACAGCACAGGCCAGCTTCTGAGCCAGCCTCCTGTAAACTGTAGCCACAGCAGAGCAAGATGATGCATGGGTGCATCCATCCTCATCCAAATGCTGCTCCAAGCAACAGCTCCAACTTGGGGAGAACAGTGGGGAACGGTGCAAGGATTCCCTCAACTCCAGGTTTGGCAGTAGTGGCAACTCACCAGCTTTTGCCTTGACACTTGGCTTTCTCCCTCGCCCTTTGCCCTTTGACACAGGCTCCTCTGACCCCAGTGCAGCTCCTTCTTTTCCTTCTCCAGTGTCTTTGCTGGATTTACGGCTACGGCGCTTGGTGCTGGGCACCAAAAGGGCAGGGGAAGGCTCAGCACCTGGAAGAGGTCAAAGAGATGTTCAAATGCAGGCAATAACACATAAAACAGAGATGTGATTCAGGGAGAGTATCCCAACCAAATCTGCAATAGAGACTGGGCCTTTTTCCTTATGGGTGATACCCCACCCCAGCTCTGTGTGTATATAATTGATGATATAATCTTTGTGGCTGCAAATCTGTGAACTTGTCCCAAAATCTGAGGAAAGACACCCAGAACTCCATATATTTCAGAGTGGGAAGTATCTTGCAAAAAACTGAACAGCAAAACTCACACTGGATCTTGTAGTCAGGTGGGAGAAGCCGAATGTGAGACAGTGGGATGCGTCCCGTGTCCCCGTCATCGAACTCTACTGTGATGAGATCACCATCTTCCTCCAGATCCAGGGTCCCTGTGGCACGGGGGAACAAAAGATGGGATTAGGAACAAACATCAGACTACAAATCCCTTGTAAGGGAAGTGGGGACATGGGGAAAGACAGGAGTGCTGCACCAGCTGCAAAGCATCCCACTTGACCCGTCCTAGGCTGTGCAGGGGAGGGCACAGAAGGCTCACTCTGCAATGGAAAGTCCCTGATAATACTAAACCAGCCCACTCAGTGTGAAATTCCCCATCAGCAGCACTGCTCCAGAATGTAACAGCCATTCTAGCCTGACTTCCCAACTTTCTCCACTACTTCCCTCTTCTTGCAGAAATTCACCTTTCTCCTTTCACTGACGTATCTTTTTTTACCTGCATTTTTAACTACTCTCAGCCATCATAAACTGCTGCTTTTCACTATCCCAAAGAGAAATAAGCTGTGTTCTCACCCTCTGTTCTTGCATCAGGATTACTGGTTTATAAACTGTAAGTAATGATTCCCTTTTATACATGTGGTGTGACCAAGAGCCCAGAAACAAGACCAGCCATGGCAGAATTGTCCAGAGCCCTTCACCAACTTTTTAATGGGACCAGACTGGGAACTTTTGTGTCAGAGCAAGTTGTGAGTGTCCAGGTGATTTAGAAACCTCCACAGCCTCAGAAATAATTGATGCCTGGAATAAATTCTGATTTTCTGAAATGTATTAAATGTCCTTGATATATTTAAACTCCTAAATTGCTCAGACATCCTCCTGAACCTGCAGGATGTCACTAATCTGCATCGTTATTGTGAGGGGCATGACCTGGAGGAGAGAATGGGCCAGGCTCTGACCTCCAGGACACTCACAGCAGAGCTCAGGGCTTCCCCAGACAAGCCTGACATCCCTGAGAACACGCAGGGCTGAGACATCCCAGGCTCCCAGCACAGAGCAGCCAGGGTGGCCTTACCTCGGACAACTGTCCCTGGGTAGAGGCAGCGGTACTGCTGGCTCCAGTAGGCTGCAATCCTGGTGCCCTCGGGCAGGAACCGCACCGAAGGGGGTTTCACATCGATGATCTGCTCAGGGCAAGAGGGAGGCAATTACTGACCACCCTGGCACCAGCACAGACCACCCCACCACACCTGGCACGGAGCAAAGCAGCTCTGGAGAAGGCAAAGGACAGTTTCCCTGCTGGGAAAGTGGCCTCCTGTCTGCTCACAAGGCAGCGTGAAGGACCATCCCTGCTGGAATACAGGACTAGTGCCTGCTGCCAGTGAGGGAGCTTGGCCATGGGGCAATGAGCACACCGAGGGGAGCTCCGCCCACACCGACCATGGGGGCAGGACCAGGGCATCCCTGCAGCTGGGGGAGGAGAGAGCTCCCAGCTAGCCTCCCCCACCCCAGAACAGGGTGTGGGCACCGAGGACAGGCAGCCTTTGGCCTCACATACCGCTTCCTGCAGCAGCTGCTCCAGGCAGTAAATGTGGGGACGGTTTCCCCTCTCGCCTTCCACCACCACCCGGTATCTGAAACACAAAGGCTCGGTCAGACACAGCACATGGGAGACACCACCCTGACCAGGTAACGCCTCCCTCTGAGGATGGGAGAGCACTTAATGAGAGGTAATTGGATTTCCCTCAGTGCTGATAAACCAGAGTGAACTCCCCTTCCTGTCAGACTCTGGGCAGCCAGCTCTACACAACCCCCAGAGTGATCCATGCAGCAGCTAAGTCCCCATTCTCCAGCAGATCCCAGATGGATACAGCAGCCCCTCAACTCACATGTCTGGTGAATGCACTGTCTTGACGTGCCCGGCATAGAGCAGCTTGTCATCCATGGGGATGAGGACACGCAGGCCATCCTTCAGCTCATCCTTGTCAATGATGCAGGAGCGGGGAGCTGTGAGGTGTTGGAGCAAGATGGGGATTAGAGAGCACCACACATGGGAAAGGGACAATGAGAGGAGAAGGAAACTTCATACTCTCAGCATCACTGTCCCTTAGGAAAAGGGCAGTAAGGCCTCTGCAGAAAGGACTCTCTCTTTGGCTAGCTCTTGGTAATAAAAATGAGTAGTGATAAATAGTAAGGCCCCCTCTCTTGGTAGTAATAACATGTCAGTAAATGAAAATAGGGCAACTCAGAGACTGGGCTTCAACTACATGTCACAATGAGCCATGCTGATCAGGCTTAGTTTTTAGTGAATTGACTGAAAAAGTGGTATCTCCACCCACAGGATTCATGGCTTTGGGTGAGGAATGTGTGAAAGCAGCACAGTTGTTCTTTGTGCAGCCCTGGGAAACCTGCCCAGCTCCTCTACCTGTAAAATCCTGCCCTCACCTGGTGTGGGTGGCCGCTCAACCAGCATGCTCAGTGGGATGTTCTCATCCTCTGAGAAGCTGCTGTCTTGGTTGGGTTCAAAATCCTCCTCTGCTGCCATGCTCTCCATCAGCTTGCTGACAGCTCCTCCCTTCCCTCGGCTCTGCAGGAGAGCAAGCAGCATATCAGCTGGATCACCACAGGCAACAGTCTGATCCAATCTCACCTTCCTCCAGCAACAAATAACCTGAGGATATCATGACAAACCTGTCTCCATCCTCAGGAATGTTCATCTCACTAACAGTTAAGTGGGTGTACCCAAACTTTTTGCTGCCTTTATCCCCAAGCATCAGCAGCGTTGACCAAAAGCTATTCCCCACATCCCCACTCCTGGAGGTTGGGAGAGATGCTGTGGAGCTGTAGTTTTGCTCTGCATTCACCACAGTGTTCCTGAGCCTCTGCCTTCACTGAACAGGCACCAAGCACTGTTTCTATTTCTTCTCCAATCCCTGTGATCTGTTCCTTGCTGTTACATGCAGAGCATAAGTGTCACACTCAGAAATCAGGTGAGAAGACAGCAATGTGTGTTATGAGAGATGACAGGCTACAGCAGCAGAGCAGAAACCAGCTGTGACCCAGTACTGAGCAAGGCTACTCCATCACCATCTCCTTGGTCCTTGCTGTCCATGCAAGCTCTCCCTCCACCCCATGGCAGCCTCACAGAAAATCCTGCCCGCTCACTAATTTGGGGGATGAAGACAAATGAACACCAGATGGTAGCAGCAGGTACTACCTGAGAGTCCTTCTTGGATTTTAGGCTTCTCAAACCAGCACTGTGCCTATAACACATGCAGGAAAACCTCCCTCACACTGCAACAGTCCAGGATACAGCAGGGCTCTGCCAGCCTCCCTCCAGTCCAGCCAGACTAGAACCAGCCCCTCACCTCTTTTTTCACCTCCTTGGCTTTCACCTTAGCTTTGCTCTTCTTGGTGGAGCCCAGGGCACTTGCCAGGCTGACTCGAACGTCAGAGGGGGAGCTGGGGATGCCAGGAGGAGACATGGATGAGGAGGAGGAACAGCAGGGCGTTTCTTTACCCTTCTTCCGCTGCTAAAAATAAAAATGAAACACTTCCATCAGTAGAGAAAAGATTGGAAAAGATCTGGGTCCAAGGAAAGGGAAAAGGTGGAGCAAGGCAGGCTATGCACCAGTAGGATTATGTTCAGCCAGCACTTAGTTCACTGCCCACATCACACTCTACATCTCCCAGCTCTGCTTTCTGGCTTCATACATTTTGGGAAGAGCTTTTCATTACTCTGGAGAGCAACTCCTGCCCATCAAATCTTCCTCCAAAGAGCTACAAGAAGATCCCAGTTGGCTTCATGTCACAACTAACTTGTCTAACTCTCCCCATCAGTGCTCCTCCAAAACACTGCCATGAACTGAACTGGAGCCAGAGGGAGCCAAGCACTCAGCTGAGATGAAGAGCCAGTAACCCAGAGATCACTGTCACCTCTAGCTAGGGACAGACCTCAGAAGTCACCATATAAAAGGTGAACAGCCTTAAAGGCCAGTCTAGGGGCCACAGGTCAGCAAGAGGACAAGCTCATGCAGAGAGGGGAAGAGAGATTTCACAGGATCTGTTTTAATGCAGGATTGTCAGCTCTGGCCACCCCAACAGAATGGATTTGGGACGTGGAGGGTGACAGAAGTAACCAGCCCCATTCAAACAGGACAGGTTTTTACTCCCTGCAAGTCAGATCCAAGTCTGACACAGGGAGTACACAGGGCTGACAGGAGTGACAAGGAGCAGCCAAACAACTTCTGAGCCAGGACTCAACTCTCCTCTGCCTTAATGGAGTTAACTGCCCACCCCTCACCCTCAGCTCCCAAGCGTCCCAACAGCAATCTGGCCAGCACAATCCTCACCTTGCTTAGCTCCTTCCTCTCCTTCCCCTTGCTGCCCTCCTTTTTGGGGCTCATGGGGGCCCCCTTGCCACAGCGGCCAGGTTTGGAGACAGGGGTGGAGCTGGCAGGCGCCGTGGATGTCAGCATGGCCGAGGACGTGCTGGCGTCGTGGAGGAAGATCCGCTCGCTGCGGCGCCGGTTCCACAGGTCATCATCGCTGGCCTCCAGCCCAAACTCAAAGCTCAAGTCCTTGGGGGATTTAAATTTCTTCAGCTTGCGGCCTTTCTCAGACCCCAGCTTGGCCTTGTCAGCGCTGCCAGATCCGGACTCGAGGCTGCTGGGGGCCTGGCTTGGCGGGATGCTGCTGGACTCCAGCGGCCCCTTCTTTCCACGCAGCAGCCCCGAAGGCGACTTCTTCCTGATCTTGATCTCGCTCTCCGAGTCAGTGTACTCAAACTCTGTCCCTAGGTGCAAAGGATTTAACCATCAGTCAAAGCCCTGGCTGAGCCAAGAGGGAACACATCCTGCTGGAAACTTCTGGGCTCCATGGGAGATGCTGTGCCTGTTCAGTAGAGCTCTTGCTTGTTCCCCTTTCCAATCCCCACATCCCTCAGACCTCCATTCCTGACCCATAAAACACTGTGGAATTTCCCTGGAAATAAGCCTGCCCTGCTCCAAGCCAGAGCCCAACCATTCAGGCCGTGTGGTTCAGTATGTTCCCTGCCTCCATTTTCTCCCTTCTCCCACAAGCAAAACCCTGCAGGGAAGCTCTGAGGAGAAAACATACTTTAATGTGCCCCTCTTCAAAAAGGAGCTGCTCAGCTGAAACCAAGCATAAACCCCACAAGCTGATCCCTCCTTCTCCTCTGGTGTGAGCCCTCTCCAGTTTCACCTTTGTTTGAGGAGAACAATGTCTTTTACAAATGGAATAAACCCATATTTCAAGCTTATTTTTTCCCATTGGCCAACAGACACCACAGATCTTTTTATTGGCTCAAGCAGTCGCCTTAAAGTCAAGAGAGGTAAATCATCTTTTGTCTGTGGCAAATGGAATTCCCCTCACACTGGCCTCTGCTCAGCACCACGGGCACAGCAGTACCCAGAGGCCTCAAACACTGTAGTAAGGCCAAGATGTTCCCCACCTTCACTGTGTTCCCCTGAACCTGATAAAGGAAAGCCAGATCATGTTTCCAGAGGCAGAAGAGAAACTGAGGCAGCACCTACACACCCAGCAACATGGGCAGGAGGCAGGCAAACAACATTCAAGTGGGAAAATGAAAATGTACACAGCACAAGAAAGGAGAGCATCTTCTCTTGGTCCTTCTCTCAAATACACTCACTTTCCTGGGGTCTCTAGGAAACTGCTCCCAGCTTATCCCAAAACCTCTTCCCCTGAGACAGCCCCGGTATGAACAGAAAAAGAGCCAGAATGTCAAAAACAAAGCTGGCAAGGCTCAAAATGAAAAACCCACTGAAAATTAAAACACTCCTTCTCCTCTCTCACTACTGCATGAGGTAATTTCTAGATGCTTCCAGTTTCAAGGAGGGCAGGTTACAAGACAATAAATTCTTAACAGAGGCTGTTGGAACAAGTTGGCAAAAGCCTAATATAGCATGGAAACAGTGCTAAAACAAGCCAGGCTCCCGAGGAGGACATCATTTTCCATTCTGAAGCATGCTATAAATTCCATTATCACTTAATAAATATTAATAGAGAATTTATAAATGGAAGTCATATAGATCTGTCTAACCAGGAACAATGTCACCAATGGGCACTTGTGTTGCAGGGCATGGGGAGGGGAAGGAATGAAACTCCCAACACATTGAAAGTGAGACAGAGACAGGGCAGAAACCCAGATTCTGGCACTGCAAACACTTGAGCAGAGGAAGCAATGCTTGTTTCAAGTCTCGCTGGCTGGTTTCTATAAGGAAGCTGATGGGATGGGCTGATGGAAAGAGCTTTTTCTTCTGCTTGGGTGTCTCTGCTTCCCTCGTGTATCCAAGATCAGCTGCATTTAGCACGTGCTTCCTTCCCTAAAATTTAACAGCACTTCACTGCCTTCTGCACTCTGTCAAGGGGATGCAGCATCCCACTGCCTGCCTTTGCAGCATGTCTTGTTGAGAATTTGCCAAGTAGGAAAAGAGGAAACTTTAACAAAGCCACAGCCGTCCCTGGGGAAGCCATGGCTGCAGCTGCTAACCTGCCATGTCCATGACTGGTTTTTGTTTCCCTATCAGGTCACTTTCTCCACCTTCAGTGTCACAACCAAGCAGCCAAGGCAAAGAAAGGACAGCTCAGTGTCTGGGTGCACAACTTGCTCTCTTGCAGCACAGCTGGGACCTCCCAAACTTTCCACCTTGTCCCCACAGCACCACCCCAAACCACAGAACTCACCCATCAGGCTCTGCCGCTCCTCCTTCTTTTTGGCCTTCTGCTTGGCCTCCAGCTGGATGATGGAAAGCGGAGGGGGAACGATGGGGCTGGGCATGGCGCTGGCAGCAAACCTGGCCAGAAGGCCCAGGCCACTCTCATCCAGGGCAGGTGATGACAGCCTGTCCATGCCATCTGTGCCATAGTCCTCTACTTCCTCCTCCTCCTCCTCCTCGTCATCCTCCTCCTCCTCTGAGCTGGAATCTGGCACGCAGAGAACAGGGAGCCCTTTACAAATCTCACGGAGTTGTGCAGCAGCCGCACTCCCAACCCGAACCGCGACTCTCCTGCTGCTCTGTGCCCACCCAAGTGACACTGAGCCACCCAGGACTGAGCCACAAGAGGCTGGCCATGGACACACATGTGTCCTTGCAGCCATAGAGCCGGTGTCACCCTGCCTGCCACCACCCTGGAAGGACACAGCAATACAGGGTATGGCAAAGACAACCCACTCAGGCAAGGGCGGGAAGAGCAGGGTGTTGGCAGATTTGAAAAGGATGCCAGGCACCCCTTCCCTACAGCTTTCAGGAGGGATTAAAAGCTTAATTCCTTTGAAAATCCCAACCTGGGGGCTGTGGGATTCCCCTCCCGCCCACCAACACTTCCTCCATAACAAAATCCATTAGTGTAATCAGAACCAGGGATCAGCATGGAAGGGGAATACCAGAGCAGCTGCGCCATGGCAGGAGGCAAGGGGGACACAGGGAGGAGAAGGGGCAGGAAGCAAAAATGCAAAGAGTGGGGGAGAAATAATAATTTGAAAGCAATGGATTTGGAATGCATAAGGGAGGAAAGTGTAGGTAGTGTTGGAGACAAGGAGCAGTGTTTGAAAACTCTGCCTCAGATCTCTCCATGCCTTTCATCTCCCTCACTACAGCTCAGGATAGGGAAGCCCGGCTCAGCACAGGCAGGAAGAGCTGCCCACAGCCAAAATCTAATTCTGGCAAAGAAATCAGCCTCACTGCCTGCCTCTGCTGACACCTGCAGAGCAGTGGGCTGAGGGTTTCCTCTCGGGTGTGTATACAGCAGGTATTTTGGGGGTAGATGCTCCAAGAGTGGCACCTCTCCCTCCCTACAGCGCTTCCCGAGAGTCTGTCAGCAGCTCAGAGGCAATTAATTTTAACAGCATCTCATCCAGTGAGTGCTGGTGAGCAAGCCACTTCACAAATGCACATATACCACACACACACACTTATACACACACATATAGGAGCACACAGATCTATAAAATATATATATATTTAACTGCGAAAAGTGGGTCTGGAAAAGATATTTCATTTCTCTTGAAATTGAGGGCTTATGTAGGATCATTGAGGCTGCTGGAAAATTTCCACCACTAGCAGGAGCTCTGTTCTGAGCCCACTCCCCAGCTCCTACCAGCCACTATCCCCGTGTCTGAAATCCAGCCAAATGAGAAACCAGATCCCTTCAAAATGAGCTGGAATGAACACGAAAATCCTTTTCTTTTCACATATGCCCTCTGGGATAGATAAAAATGTCCCCAACACTTGGTTGCTCAGAAAAAAAAAATACAAGAACACAAGTGTTATTTTTCCATGATATTAGAAAGAACAGGAATATCAAAAAACAATGTTCTCATCTTTGTATTTTATCAACTGAGGTAATAGGGAGATTTTTTTGCCTTTTTTTTTTTTTTTTTTTTTTTTTTTTTTTTTTTTTTGGTTTAACATGGATGGTTTATCTCTGTAGCATACATCTGATAGTCACAGAATACTAATTTTTAACTGCATAAAAATCCCTTCCCCATTTCAGTTGCTCAGACTGGTTCCTTGTGATATAAAAATGCTATTACAGTCTTGCAGTCAATACCAAGAAATCCACAGCCCTGTTCACTCCCTGCATAAAAACCACATGCAAAAAAAAAAAAAAATTCCCTAGCAAATTGGGATCAGATTCCTTCCCCTACCAGAAAACGAGGCACAACTGCTGTTTTTATATCACATTTTGTCAAAAAGAAAACAAACCCAGATGAACTTTATTCTGAGACGTGAAAACCACCTGCCTGAAAAGCAGCACAACCATGCCTGAGTTCAGTGACACCCTTTGGGGTAGTGAGACCTTCTCCATACATACATACATCTAGTGCTGAAATTCAGCAATCTTCAGCAAAAACAGGGGGGAAAAAAGAAAAAAATCAACCTGCACAGTTCCTCATGCCAGACCTGAGGGTTGGCTGAGCAGAGTGGCTCAGTGAGCAGCTGGAGAAGTAAATGGGGGGAAAAAAAAAGGGGGAAAGTTTGCAAGAAAATCTCTTCATGACCAGTCCAGCCACATCAACTGCCCAGCAGCACCATTCCTTCAGCACTTAGAGGCTGCACGTGCAAGGGCAAAAGGGTGCCCAGCAGCTCCAGCACTTCAGAGGCACTGAGGTAAAACAGATTTAAAAGCCAGGACAGCAGTGGCTGCTCCTCAGGCTACAGAAAATGCACAATACAATGAGGTGCCTGGCAGTTATTCCAACCTCCGGCTCATACACAGCGTCACACCACGGAAAGACAACTGAAGACAGTCCCTTGTCAGCATTTTTACCACAACACTTATATTTTTATCTGCAGGAGATACAATTTCCAGCCTGAAAATAACCCCATTTTAACACATTCACAGCACAGATCTATCCTCCTCCTCTTCTCATGGCAAGGATAGATCTCGCTAACCCCACTCCACATGCACAACACAATCCCCGCTCCTCTTCTTTCTGATTTTCCAAGGGACAAAAAGTAACAAATGAAGGAAAAAGAAGACATCTGGGGCTCTGCTCCAAGCCCACATGCTTCTAAACTAAGTCCCCAAACTTCTGGCCATGGTGGCAAGTAAGCTGCTGGTGCTCTCTGTCCATCTGCACAGCTCCTTGGAGAGACTGGTGCCTGTATTTAATGGGAAGCAGGAGTTTTGTTCCTACTGTACCCAAACTATGTGTGGGTTTAAAATTAACTATGCACCGATGCCTTTACACAATTGAAGCCTCAATATTTTTTTTGTCCTGAAAAAGTGATTTTTAGCAATGGGGAAAAAGACATTAAAAAAAAAACCTTTCTTCCTTCAATGGTAATTCTGTTAACAGAGATAGGGTAAGAGAAAAAATGCTCCAAGTTAAAAATATCTTTTCTAATTGACATTTTTAAGAGCATGTATATATGTGTATATACCCACACACACAACCACACGTGTACATACAACTCCACAGCCAAAACAAACAATACATTTGTATTTAAGTGCTACTGATGCCAGATAAACTGAAGCCAAAGATTATTTTACTTTTTACCTGCACCGAATTGAAACCCAAACCCAGTTAAAAATACTAAGTTTTCTCATTGCTTTTAACAGCTAAGCTGCCATGGTATTTTACTGTAGGAGAGCAGTAAATGAAGTTTATTTAATGATGAACAGAAATTGGTTAAGCAATTTGGTTTTTAGAGACTGATGTATGAAACAAGACGGGTTGAGAGGGGTGTGAAGTGGAAAGGTTGGGGAAGGGAGGGAGTAAAAACACACACTTAAAACAGTAATTTCACATTGTAAAAATAAATAGCATGATTTTCTCATAACACCAAGCAGGCCTACAGCATACAAAGCAGGCTAAGTACAGGCAGACTTTAGACAGCTACTGGGTCATTAACATCTGATTTCTAGGATCTGTCCAAATTCTGGAGGTACTTATTTTTGAGTGTCCAATTTAAGACTGTACCTTTTGGGGTTTTTTTTCCCAAATAAGCCAATTCTCATCATTGGAAGATTTCCCCCCCTATATGTGCTGTGCTGTTGACTCCAGAAGTGCTTATGAAAAATTTAAAAATATTACAAGTATTACATGGCAATGTGTAGGGAATGGGTTATCCCTCACTGCTTTTTTTTTCCTAACTGGGGTAAAATTATCCTCCACGTCAGGAAAAAGAGAGCAGGGAAGAAAGCACTAAATTCTTCAGGAAAACAGCATGGAGGAGGAGGACTTACAGGTCTTTGGTTTCAGAAAGCTCAAGGAATTACTTATCCTGGTGGGCTTCAGCCCACATTAGCAATTTCCTCTCCAAGGTCACTGGATTAAAAACCATAGGCTTTGCCTCTTATCAGAATGGCAACGTGATGTTTGGTCTGTAAGAAAGCAGCCTGTGTCCCCCTCATCTATCTCAAACCAGATGACAGAAACCAGGTCTTCCTGCAGCTAATCCCACCTCTGACACAGATACTGCAGGGCCAGGGCCAGGCAGTATCCCTGAAAGGGGAACATTTCTGCACCATGGCCAAGAAAACTTTAAGGTTTGCATCTTGGACCCATCTGCAAATCCTTGCCCTGGCTGGGCTAAGGGGTTCTCCAAGAGAAGTTCTGCAAACAGCAAAGCATTTCTGGAGTCCTCAAACACACACACACACACGTGCAAACCTTCCACGTGAGACCCTTCATGGACAGAGGGAAGTCAAAAGCGGACAGCAATCATCTTCAAAATTAAAATAACCAAGAGAATGCAAAGAGCTACGTGTCATTATTCATGGAGGCAACATCGAAACGTCTGAGGCTGACAGATGACATAAAGAAAAGTTATTTTGCCTACCTACATAACAATGGTCAAGGTTCAGGTTCATGGCTAGTGACCCTCGCTGAGAAGTGTCTGCCCTACAACCAGCCAACCACTTTGCTTCTTTAGTGCAGCGTGAGAGCAAATGCAAGAGACCGACACAGACATTCAAAGCATCATGGATAGGGGCAGGGGTGAAAGGGTTGGTCAAGCAGCTGCAAGGAGAAAGCGAGCACTTCTAGAAAAGCTGAGGTTATTAATCGGTTTAGTATTCAGGGAAAGCCATTAGAAACCCTATTACCCAAATATCCCTTCAAGAAAATGCTTCTGGCAAAAAAAAACCCAAAAAACAAACAAACAAAAAATTTCATTTGCAGGAAAAAACCCCCAAATTGTAACCAGTAATGCCTTCCCGCCTCCCTCTCCGTACCCATCTCCCATCCCAGGGAGTTTTGCATCTTTGGTTTCCCCACCATTAAATGACACCCCAGAGGGATTTTACAATGCATTTCCCCACTTGTTTCAGATTCCCCAACCTCCTCCCGGATCCCCTCCCCGGATTTTATCCCATAGCACTGGGATTTTTAGGGGTTTTTTAAATAAAGCAGACAGGTTACTTGAAAAATAGACACAGGGACAAGTTACCTCTCTGCTTACCTGGAGCAAAATCAAAAAGCAAACCCAAAACCCCCTCAAGAACTTGGCATCTAAAAGGGATTGATATCCTCAAAATTTCCAACAGCAGCAAAACAAACAAAGAAAAGATGCAGGAAGGAACAGGGAAGGGAAGAATGGAAGTTCACGCAGACTATTCATGAAAATGTGGCAATCTCAGCCTTACACAAAATCCACTATCCCCACAACTTCTTGGGTTGTCTAAAGAAAAATTTTTAATTTTTTGACACACTCTTTTGGGTTTTCTATGAAATGCATTGGTGGGTCCAGCCCAGAGCCACATCAAACCAAATCAACACTCTGTATTTTTCTGCTGTCTTTGATAATTTCCTTTTTTTTTCTTTTTTAAGCTTAAATTATCTTTCCTTGGAGATTGGGTCTGGAGGGAAAAAAAACCAAACAGGTGCACAGAGGAAATTAACATCAAAAAATTCAGAAAAGGAATAAAAAACCACAACAAAAGCCAAACTATCCAGCCCCGTTTTTCAATTAACAGCCCTGAGCAGTGTAAAACACTAAAAGGCTTTTGCTGGGCTACATCCAGCTCTGCCGTGTAACTTAGATAACAACTGGGGATGCTCTTGCTTTGCATTCATCCCAGCCAAGCTACTTTCTTTCAGGAGCTGAGGGCTCATTAAAATGACCTTTCCCCATGATTATTATTTAATGAGTGTGCTCTAAAACAGAAACCCCTTGTGTCTCTGGAGGAAAAGTCTCAAGTAATCTCTTTTCCCACTGAAGTACTAATGACAGGCTGACAAAAAAAAAAGCTGCGAGGAAAAAATTGGGGTGAGGGTGAGGGAGGGAAACTGCAGAGTCAAATTTAATGCAGTAATTGCCACATCCTTGAACACCGTGGGTTATGTCTGGGCATCTGAAAAAAAAAAAAACTACCACCCGAAAAGAGACACAAAAACTTGACATATGGGTTTTAAAAAATTAAAAAGAAAAAATTCTGATTGTTAAATACACCCTGCAACCTCCTGCAGCAGCAACAAGGAGTGAGTGCCTCCAAGTTTTATGTGCCTGCCTAGACAGAGTTCTATCAGGAAACAAACTGAGAAAGATAAAATCAAAAATGGGGGAATAAAATAAAAATAATTAAAGGGTCTAGGGGGAAAGGGGAAGCCTAGGCTTTATCTGGACAAAGGCAGCAGGGATATTTGAATAATAGAGAATACCCCAGACTAGGTTAATTCCAGTTCTACTGATGGGGAGTGGGAGCAGGAGGGGGATGCAGAGCAGGATGGAGTGAAGCAGCAACTTAATCGCCTGATAAGAGACACAGCAAGAGAGACAAGGTACACAGGTTTAGTTAAAAATGAACTCGGTATGTTTAATAAAGCTTGGTAAACCAAATCGCAGTACAAACATCAAGTCACACGGCCACACAACAGTACCCCAGTAATAAAAAAAAAAAGAAAAAAAAAAAAAGGAAAAAAAAAAAAAAAAAGGGGGGGGGGGGAAAAAAAAAAAGGAAAAAAAAGGGGGGGAAACAAA
>VZTR01034022.1:19256-52648 GCA_013400775.1 Chaetops frenatus
AATAATAGTAGTAATAATAATATGGTGGTGATGGCAGCAAGGAAGGAAGTGAGGTTAAAACTGAAGGGAGGAAGGGAACAGGAAAGCAGGGAGAGGTGAACACTAAAACCCAGTCGATATAAAAGCTCTAAAAGAGCCAGCCAGTAAAAATATCACAATGATACAGGTACAAAAAGGATAAAAAATAACCGTTGGGGTGATAAAGCAGGCTACGCTGCCAAGGACAAAGATGGCCGCCCTGGCTCCGACCATCAAAATGGCTGACCCCGGCCCACCAGGCCCCTCGCCCCCGCCCCGCTCCCACAAGGCCGCGGTGTGTTTGGGGGTGCGTTTGCTATAAATTAATAACCTTGATCAAACGAGTCCTCCGAGGAGTCGCTGAAGGAAGATACCGCCTCGGCCTCCCTCAGCAGCAGGCAGAAAGGCTGCTTCCGCCCCGCCGCCGCCTTCGGCCTCAGCGGTCGCCCAGCCACGGCTGCGCTGCGCGGGGCCACCCTGGGGCCACCGGCCGCCCGGCCGCCCTTCCTGGCCGTCGAGCTGTACAGGCCGGGCGGCCGCGGCTTGGCAGCGGACGGGGGCTGTGCTGGCCACTCGTCCCTCAGGGATCCCTCCTCCTCCTCCTCCTCCTCCGAGTCAGTATCTGTGGTCAAAGCGGGTGGGAAGAGCGTTACATCACTGAATGGGGGTTTGGGGGTGTTGGTGCCACCACTGTCCACCCCTGCCCAAGTGCTCCATCACAAGCCTTGCGTTCAATGAACGCAGAAATTCACATTTCCTTCTTTCCATCACAAACGGACACTCTCCACCTCCTGTCCTCCCTTATGACAAGATCCAAGGAGTGTTTTTAGCTTGGCAGCAGAAAAATGAGGCAAAACATTTCCACTACTAAAATGTCCACAGAAGGCACAGCACTGTCAACAACCGGGCCATCAACCTGAATTTGTCTTCACTATGGTGATACTCAACACTCTTGACCTGAATCTCCTTTTTCTACATGACCCAGCTCTCATAGAGGGTTTTCAACAGGAGTGGCCAGAGCGAGCAGAGCTGCCAAGGAGGGAGGATGTCTAACTCCAAATGTCTGACTCCAAACACACTGCCCCAGACACTCCACACAGCTTAGTGCTGCAATGGAGCAGGGACCAAGCCGCTCCTCGGCCTGTGAAGCGTGGCTTTACAAAGCTGCTAAGCCTCGTGGGTGGTGAGAAGTTATCCAGCCATCCCTTCTGGTATCTGATGAGAGGGACAAAAAGTAGCATATGGTACCCCTGGACGCAATAGAAGTGGGTATAAATTGTCACCTCCCCGCTTGTGGACGTGCCCTCAGCTCCACAACATTACAGACATCGTGGCATCACTCCCCAACACCAATGCACTGAGTTGTGGAGAGGGAGACGTGAAGAATGGCAAGTTTAGGAAGGCACAAAGCCCAAATACCCAAATTATTTTGGACACCTGACTTTTCTTAAAATCTGTGGGAGTAAGATGCTCAGTTTGCCCTTTGGATCCATGCCCAGAGTTTTCAGGACTTGAGGTACAAAATCCTGAGGTCAGGAGGCAGAAGGACTTGGCACCAGTCCCACTTCTCCTTCTCCACATGAGCAGCCCACCAGTCATGGGAGGTGCTGCCATATGCTCGACCTGCCTCCCCAAATTCACCATGCCTGAGTGACCAAATGACAGGCTGAGGCCCTTCCCTTGAACCTGCACACAGCTGGAAAACCAAAGCTGAGCCATTTCCTCAGTCACAACAATCCTGAGCTGAAACCTGAGTGACAAAGGGGCACACCAGGAGACTCACTGGACACGGGCCATATAGAAGCTCTCTTAGGTCTGGGAGGGAGTTTTTCTTCATGAAACCACAGTACCAAGTGCGAGGGCACTGTAAAAGCTCCCTCTGCCACGAGCCAGGGCTTTAGCTCCAGCAACAGCCCATCCTTCCTCTTCCCATTAGCTCCAGAGCTCCCAGTTTAGGATACACGTGTCTGTCCTTGGGAGTGAAGCACATTCAAGAACAGAACTGCTGGGTAGTGTGTACAGCACAATAAGCCAAAGGCTGTGTTCAAGTCCAGTGGACACAATAGCTCCTATTTCACCATATAAATGGCTAATTTCATGCCAAACATTTGTTCCATTGGAGAGTCACTAGCTCATCTTCCCCATTAGTGAAATTTCTAAACTAGTGTTGCACCAAGAGATATATTTGTTATGCACACAAACACCCCATAAAGGTTTTAACATGGTTTTAAATAGCTGCAAGCAAAGGGAAAGATGCGTGTGCAAGTGAGCTGAGACCATTACACAACGGTCTCAGACCATAAACTCTGCCCCAATGTCTGCCTGAACTGTTAAAGACTCTCCTACGTTTGGTTCTACTGTTTTCCCAACACTGATGGCAATTCAGATTTTTCCTTCCGTAACAGGGGTCAGTTGCTGGAACCCTCACCTCAGGCACTCTCTGAGATCAGAAGTAACAATCACCACACTGATGTGGGGTGATGAGAGAGATGGGAAGGCTCAGCACAGCCAGCCAGGAACCAAGCCACGACACTAAAGGGCAGGAGGATGCTCAGGAACATCAGTGTCACTGGCAGGCTTTTCTTTTCCAACAGATTCCATGGCATAATCCTAAAGCCAAGCCCACTGAACTCAACAAGGACTTCAAAAGTCAACCACCTCCTAGACAAGAGTCTCCAGATGCTCATGTGACAGGTAGAAGGAGAGTGTCTACTCCCACCAAAAGCAAGAATATGAGTCAAATTCTTTTTTTTAAAGTGTTTTTCCCCACTATTGATGAATACAACACAGGTCAGGAAGAGACACACTGACTGGCTACTACTTGGACAGCAAGATGGGCAGACAGCCCATGCTGACCCCAAAGATGCAGCAGCATTCACTGGGAGGAGATGGTCACTTTTCACTCAAAAGCAAAACCAGAGCCATCTTGCAAGACCCCTTTCAATAGGCCAGAAACTTCCACCACAATTCCCCCTACAGATAGAACAGATAAAAAAGAGGTTACTTACTGTAGGAATAGCTGCTAACTTCAGATATTGCTGGTGAATGGGAAACCTTGAGCTGATTTTTGACTTTTAACCCCACCTCCATCTTCTTCATTTTGGCAGTCACTTTGTTTTTACCTTCCTTGGTAGTTTTCAGTGACAGGCCGAGGTTCTTGGCCAGGCTCTTCTTCTCCTCCTTGCTTGGCAGAGCCTCGTGGGCTGGGAGGTACCTGCTGCCACCTCCACTGGTTTTGAGCTTTCCCCCAGAGCTGTCAGTAAACTTGAAGGGGGATTTGAGCTTGTCTTGTTTGGTGAGAGACAGGGCCTTGTCAAGCTTGCTGGCCAGCTGCTCCTGATCTGATGGCACCTTCTTCTTTTTGAGCTTTAACTGCCGAGGTGAAAGGAAGAGACAAGGTGAACACAGAGCAGATACCATGGCTGACCTGAGGGATTTTACTAGCCCTCCAAACAGCCTAATGATAGTTAATAAAGCCTCAAGGTCATAGTCTCAGCCCCAGCTGCCATAACCCACCATGGTTCTAGAGAGGAAGAAGAGGAAGACATCAGCAAACAGTACGGTTTTACTGAGCATTACAAAACTGAAAGATTAACTTAGAAAAACTGAATGTTCCTCCAAAAGAAATAGGTTCATAGAACAACATGCTTTGGAGTTCTTTTTTCTCTACACCACCTGGTTTTTAGGGTATGTTTGGGTTGGTTTTACAAGCTTTTCTCTAAATCACAAGGATTAAAAATCTTCTTTGCCCAAGACCCAGCCAAATAAATATGGATTTACACATCATCAACCAGCTTCAGAGGCTGGGATGCCAAAAAAATCCAAATACCTCTCAGCATGAGCATCAGCACCAGTGCACTACAGCCAGAGCTTTTACATCCTTCTCAGTATTCTCTCGCTTCTTGAAAAAAGCAAATATATATTACATCTGCTACAGCTAGATAACAGCAGCTCTAACTCAGTACTTTGCCTGCATGCATTTTGGATTTCATCAGCAGCTTAAAGCTCCAGTAAGTATCTCATTGCCTTAACAGGAGCAGAAGAAAACCCTGCATTTGAAACAGCAAGGTTGTGCTGCCGTTCCTCCCTTCCTCCAGGAGGTCCATTCCTCTGCTCTCAACAGGCAAAGGGATAAGACAAGCCCTGCTCTGGATTCAGAGCCAGTGCAGCACTGAATGCTCTGGCTGGCTCCAAGGCACTTGACTCTGCTGCCTTCCAAGGAGGTTCAACCTCTGTAAGCCAATGTTAGTCCCTCCACTGCACACAATCCTGTCTTGAGGAGCATCTAAACCCACGTGGACTGAAAGCAGGCACTGAAAGATCAGGAGTCCAAGCCAACACCAGCAAAGCAGGAAAGAGATGGACTTTTGGCCCGTGGCTCCATGTTCCCCACGAGGGCACTGACCTCATTTGAGAAGCTGGGAGCTGCATCATGCTCTTCCCAGCTTGTGTTCCTCCCTTTCATCTTGCCACTGCTGCTCTCCACATCCTCGTCCTCCTCCGGGAGGGCCCCTTTGTGCCTCTTCTTCATGCCCTCACCAGTCTCAGAGTCTTCAGAGAGCAGCAAGGACTTGCTCAGTCTGCAAGCCAAGCACAGGATGGGTCAAGGTGAGGGGCTTTCCTCCCTGTGATCTCCACCAAGCTCAAAAGTGAGGTTAAATGCCTCCTAAGACAGTGGGGATCCTCAGCAAGAGTCAAGTCCACTGTGAAGTGACAGCAGTTTGGACAAGGTTTTCCACCAAACTGGAGAGCCAAGGAGCCCTTTGTGCACACTCCTGGCCACCAGGACAGATGAGGGTGCCTGAAATCAGAGACCTGCAAGGTGGTCTCTACAAGAAGTGCTTGGTGTCTTGAAAACAGCCACCAAAAAGTGCCTGATTTGGTACAGAGCAGCAACTGGAAGGACTGACAGCTGAGTTGGCCCTTAAGGTCTTTTCCCACTTCTACTTCCATGGACTCGGTAGGTGCAGAGAGAGACTCCTGAGGCCCTGGGAGGTGCCTCAATGCCCAGACATTTGCTTTGGTTGCTTGGGTATGAGGAGGAGGTGGGAAGGAACTGCCACGTGGGATGACATGGAGGGACAAAGGCACTGCAAGGACTGGCCCATTCCAGACTCCAAGTCTGGCCCCTTGTGAAAGGCATTTGTGATCTCTATAATTGGATTTGGGGGGAAAGGAGAGGATAAATAAATAAGAAAATAAAATAAAAAATAAAGTAGGTGAGACAAGAAGCACATCTCTCCCAGCTCCCCAGCTGTCTCCAGTAACTACCTGATGGATGATCAGTCAACACCTCAAGATTCCTACCAAGCTTCCATTTAAAGCTCTCACACACTGCCTCCTTCACACTAAGCCTGCTGGTCAGACCACCACCACGAAGCCACTGACACAGGGCAGCCTCCTCAGTTTACAGGCACTTCCCCTCCCTTCTATCCTCTCTGCTGACCTGCACAGACAGCTAAACCAACACCTCAGGCCCTGGACTCTGGCTGAGGGTGCACCTCCATCTCCCACAGCAGCCTGCTCCAGCATTCCTGTGATCCAGGGACACACCCAACACCGTCACACACCCACACATGCACAACTCCAGCCACCTTTGGACACCTCCAACCTGTCCAGTCACCCAAACACCAAGAGCAAAACACAGAGCCACTGAGAGGACACATTTTCAGAAGCGCTGGTCAGTGGGAGCTGGACACCTGAATCTGATTTACAGTCTTGAAAACGACAATTTGCAAAAATACGGAGCACACAGGGAGGCAGCTTGGAAATGCCTTCCCATTGGAGAGGCCATCTGTGGTAGGGTAGATGGCCAGCAGTGGTCAGATCCAAACAAGAGCAGCTGGACTTGCAAAAGAGAAAAAAGCAGAGTAGAGAACAATCCAGCTGCTACTCAGATGTCAGGTGAAACCAACTCCCACTGGTTCAGGGAACAGAGAGGAAGACAGAAGAAACACAGCAGAAAAGTCCTACAAAGTAGATAACCTGGAATAGCCCTGTCCTTCCTGGTTTTGACACCAACATCCCTGCAAGTGGCTCTACAGCACCTGACTGCACCACCTGCTCTCCTGAAAGCACTCGAGGACGCACTCCCCAACTCCAAAACCTCACCTACAGCTCCCTGCCAGCCGTATCACCTCACAGCTGCTCAACTCCTCCTGTCCTACCTGCACCCAACACCAGACAGGTGCTGTGCCTGCAGGGAGGGAGGACACTGGCACTGCATTCCCACCATGAGGACACACTCACGTTGAGGGCACGCGCTTCCAGCACTGCAGCCAGCGGCCGGCCTGCCACCACAACGAGCCCCCGCTGCATCGAGATGCTCTCCCCAAGTCAGACCCTGCCGTGTTCCCGTCTTCCCCAAATTCCAGCCTTACTTTCCACTCTTGCTGTCACTCTTCCCTCTCTCCTTAATGGGTGACAGAGCGCTTGATCCAAGTTTCCTCTTCCTGGGCCTTCCAGGGCCTCTTCTCGCCAAGCTTCTACTTTTCTCGTCATGCTTTTCCCTTTAAAAAAACCACACGCTTCACTGTTAACCAAGGCAACAAAAAAAAAAAAAAAAAAAAAANAAAAAAAAAAAAAAGAAAACAAAGGGAAAAAATAAAGCAAAAGCAAATTTTGCAACCAAAAAGCAAAACAAACAGGGAAAAAAAAATAAAGAAAATAAATCCAAAAAGAAGAAAAAGGGAAAATAATTAAAAGAAGCAAGCAAGAACGGGAGCCAACCCAGAACCTTCGCCTGCCACACCAAACTGCTAAACTGAGCTGCTGAAGCCAAGGTTGTCTCTAACACAGTCTCCCAGCTGCAGTCACCAGTTACCAGGTTGTCGTGTCACATAGCCTAGGAGTGTGTTGTGCAAAGCTCTGGTGGGATGTACCAGGAGAAGACAGGAGAGGAGGCAGGGAGGGATGGAGGGCAATTTTCTCTCCCGGGCCGAGAGGCAGTGAAAGTGCCCAGCTGGAAGAAACCAAGACCTGGGTGAGCAGCCTGTGACTTACTCGGAGTCCCTGCGGCGCTGCAGCTTCACCAGCTCCCGCTGCTTCTCCTTGTAGCGCCGCTGCAGCTCTGCCAGCCTCATCCTGTAGTCCAGCTCCATTGCATCCATGTTCTCAATGGCTGACTTGATGGAGTACATCTGGGGTGGGGAGACAAGAGAGGGTCAAGACACATCCACGGGGTGCACGCTGGGTGCCCTGGCAATGGCCAAGGTGTGCGGCCTGGCGGAAAGCCCTTCGTGCTGACAGGGGAGCAGAGACCCCTTGCCCACCAGCACAGCCCCAGAGTGGTACTCAAGAAAGCCAGCAAAGATGTTCTGTGGCATATGCACAGGATGGCATCAGCTTTGAGAGACTGCAACCCTGGAAGAAAACCTGCAGGATAAAATGCTGTTCTACCTTTTTTAAAAAGACAGATCACAATATATCCTATCTTGGAACATTTACTTGCTCTGTACAAAATAATTTATCAGTCTCTTCCACAGAGAAGGGTCAGCAAATTAGAATAAACAAGGAAAAATCCTCCTGCCACGATTTTTATTTATCATCTGGCCAAATCAGTAATGCACAGGTTCCTCTGGATTCACATTAAAACACCACTTCCAGGGTTGCCGAGGGTCCTGCTGAACATTCCTTGATTCACAAACAAAGGAAGAACTTCAACTGCAGCCCACTGACTCCTGGGCAGCCAGGAATGTGACTTGAGGGAACAAGCAGCTCAGTCTGCTGAATGCAGACAGGCACCACGAGCCAGCATGAGCCTCCAAATTGGGGCTGGGACAGTGAGTTGTGGGAGTGGATGCACTGGGGCTTTCCAGGCTCAGCCACACTAAGAGCTACTTACTGGTTCATCTTTCTTCTGCATCCAGCTGTACTTTTTGTTGGGATTCAGCTCTCGAGGCAGCCGGATGGTTTTCAGACTTTCCATAAAGGGGGTGGAAAGTACTTCCATGAGCATGTGGGTGCTGGCAGCCAGCAAACTCTCGAGCGTTGGCCGGACAGGGAAACTCTCTGGACCTGCTGGGAAGGACAGAAAAAAAAAGCTATAGAAGATCACATTCCAAGGCTGCTTCTCCAACAGGCATAAGGCTAATGGCCCTTTCTGGACCATGGCTGCTCAAAGAGCCCCCAGCCACCCTTGGCCCTCAGTTCAGATCTCCTGTTGTACTCAGCCATGGTGTAACTGGCAGTTCTCATCACTTCTCACCTCAGGAAGTTACTGGAAGGTGAGATTCTTTTCAGGACCTGCCAAGCTCTTGGAAAGTGTCATCTAGAGCTACTGAGGCCTCTGGTGCCAAACCCCAACAGACTGTGGACTCAGTGCCTGCCAGAAGGGTGTTACCCTGGCAGCTCTCAGCAACTGGGGCTCCGTTTCCGCTACGCATACCACTAACTGTCTAGACATGGCGAGGGCCTTTGGAAGGGAGAGCAGTACAAAAGCCACACGTAGCTCAGCCTGCTGCAACAAAAACCCTGCTCCAACCCCATCCAAAGTACCAGCCACTCCTGCAACTCAGAGAAATGCTCTCCTTGCTGCCCGGCTGAGGCTGCAAGAAATCCCACCTGTGACTCCACTCCTCTGCCCACAGAGAGAGCACAGGGACCATGAGCTGGGAGACTCAACATGACCCAAAGTTGACCAAAGTCCCCACTCACAACTTACTCTGCATTTCTTGCTTCCGTTTCTCCAGCTCCATCTCTGCAATTTCACTCAGCAGAGTGATCCCCTGCAGGAAAGAGTGCTCCAGGGTCTGGTCAGTTAATACCTCCACTTTCATCTGGGGTGGAGTGACAGTGGTGGTAGTCAACAAGGAACAAGCCTGAGGCATTTCTGTAGCAGCCACCAAAGCATTCATCCCAGCCAGCGGGTCACCCGGCTTGATGTCCAGATCTGGGATTTGGCAAGTGATTGCCTCTTCTGTGTAGGAAGGCATCTCTGGCCCCTGCTCCTCCTCCTCAGGAGGCAGACTGGGAAACTCTCTGGCCCGGGGCACATCAGCACTCTGCAGATCCATAGCTACAGAGGCCTCCTCCTGCTGGGGTGTCAAGTCCATCTCCGGTGGCTCACTCTCTGCATGCACGAGCAAACCATCATAGTCCATGTGCATGGAGCAGCTTTCTGCTCCATTCCTGCTCTCTGCCTCAGCCTCTGCTTCTGCAGGACAGGCCACAACCTGGTAAGGAGGTGGGCAGCTCTGGAGGTCTTCCTGGTCCTGCTCCATAGCACCCAGGGCTTCGCCTTGGTGCAACAGGAGATTGCAATTGTCCACGTTCTGCACTGGGACGGCTGCGGAGGTGGTGATGTTCAGAGTCCCCATGTCCTGCTCACAGATGCTTTCTTGGCTTTCCTCCATCTGCACCTCTGATTTCACCCTCTCTTCCAAGGATTCCTCTTCTGCTGCTGCCTGGATGGGCTCTAGGATTTTGGACGGAGACAGGTGGATGGGCTTGACCTCTGAGGAAAGCTCCATGTGCTCAGAGCCTTCAGCGGGCAGCGGGACGTCAGGAGCCAGGCCATCTGCATCAGAGGCTGCAGGGGGCTGGAGGAGGTAGGGATAGTGTCTTCCAAAGGAGGGAGGCAGGGACTGGAATGGGTATCCAGGGGGGATCTCTGCAAGATATCAGAAGGGACAGACTGTGTAATGGCTGGGTCTCCAAAGCACCTTCTCTCTTACTAAGGCATAGAGCTGGTTCCCTTTGCTTCCATCATCTCTGGTCTCTTCCTGTTCTCAAGCAATAGCTGCTTTTGGGTACCTCTCTCCTGACCAAGCTGCCACAGGCAGCACCCTAGAGGTCCCTTCTGCACCTTTCCAGCCATTTCATGCAACTGGAGAGAGATCTGCCTCCTGCATCCTCTCCCACTGGGACTCCAGCCCTGGAAGAACCAACCCAGGCTTGGCGCAAGGGAAGAAGAGAGCCTACAGCCCCAGGCACCCAGGCATTGATCCCAGTCCACCACACCAGCCCTGCTCCTTTCCTCTTCCTTGCCTTTTAGAGGAGCTAAGTGGCTTTTCCCTAGGGGAAGGGACAGAAGCAGGAAAGAGCTGAGGAGAAAAAGGGAGGCAGGCACAAACACAACGGGACTCTGCCAAAGCAGGGCTCTCTTACCTGGGAACAAGGCCTGATATGGGCCAGCAGCCTCTTTTTCCAGCTCCAGGTCTTTCTTCTCCACAGTCTCGGGCGCCTCTTCCTTTGGAGGGATGGCAGGGGCAGGGGGTGGAGAGGCAGGGGGCGGACTGGAAGGATGGGAGCTGGGGGTGGCGGGGTAGGAGTAGGCTGGCTGCGAAGGTGGCTCCTCCATCTTTTGGATCACCTCAGCTTTGAGCACAGACACGGGTGAGGCCCTGGGAGAGAGGGGAGGTGGACTCACAGCCTTGCTGTAGGACGTGGAGGCGCTGGGAGACAGCACAGGTGGTTTTCGGTGCACCAGTCCCGGGGCAGAGGAGGAAAGGCCTGATTTGGCACTGTCCAGGCTCCGTTTTGTCACCTTCTCTTCCATATCCACACGCTGCTCGTTTGCCTTCAACCTCTCCTGTGAAAAGAACAGAGCAAAACTCAGCACAACATTTGGAAAGTGGCACTGACCTACCAAGACCAAAACATGGTCTTACCAAATATGCAGTGGAATAAAGCACATGTTCCCCAGTGCAGGATCATTTGAAGACCAATCTCACAGAGGGTGACACTGATCTACAATAGCTTCTCTACAAATTCCCAGCTCCAGGAATCATGAGAAGGATGTCTCAGCTTTCATTTGCATCCAAAGCAAACCATTTCTATTTGCAAGCCTCCAGCCTAGCAAGCCCACATGTAAAAAGAAGGTTGAAAACCAGAGAACCACTATAAAAAAGAATGGGTGCGAAACACCCAAATGAAAGCTCGTGACTTCCAAAACTGTTTTGTGAATGGAACTTGTCTCCAGGAGCCAGTGTGACTGCTGCAAGTCTTGCAGCTGCTTCTCTGAGCTGCTCAGGAAGTTTGTTTGGAGGTGACCAGGGATGAAACCACTCAACTATAGAGAGACATCCCTAGGGAAGGAATCCAGTTCGTGCTGCTGCTGGAGAGCTTTCCTGACAGCATTGCTCAATGGCTCTACACCAAACCCTCCCAAAATCCACTCTAACTGCAGGATACACCAAATGCTTCATATCCCAGGGACCAGGGCAGGATCACTCAATGCATCCACACCCTTGAGACACACTTGCCACACAGGCACAGTTGCATTTTCTCCCCAGACACTCCAACTTCAGGCTCATTTCACGGCCAAGCAAGAAGTTCTTGAAAACATACCACGAGCTGGGCACTCCTCTGCAGCTCCATGGCGTGGGCTGCTTGCTGCTGCAGGATGTAGAGCTCGTGCTGCCGCAGCAGCTGCTGATGGGAGAGGAGCTGGAGCTGGTGAGCGTGCTGGAGGGAGCTCCTGGTCGGGGGGTACATTGCAGGCCACAGCGGGGGTGCCCGGTCCATCAGCTCTGCTGTGGAATGAGCAGAGATGCAGTCAAGGAGCCAGCAGGGTAAGGGTGGATAAATGATTTAGGATCACTCAGGGCAATGGTCTCTACAGTTTCAAGAGTGTGGGGGACGCCAAACACTGGGCTACGCAAAAATACAACAAGAAATCAGAGGGGAAAGTGTGCTGTGCTCCCCTCGGCAGCCCCAGTCCCACCACCCCTGTGCCCCAGGGCCATTGGACTTGCTTTGCTCTCCAGCCCTTGGTTTGACTGTCCATGCCTGAGCCTATGAATAGATTCTCCTAACCAAGGACTCAAACTCTGCAGGGTCCTGCAGAGGATGAAGAGACACTGCTAAAGATTACATTTCCATCTTCAAAACACACCTAAGGCAGGCCCACTTACACCCACCCTACAGCTGTGGCTGGTCCCCACAGGTATGTATGCTCCTCTCTGGCCCCCTTCAAAATCTGTTTTCCCCACAGCTGTCAAAGAATGGTCCTCAGGGACACGCTCACATCCTTACCAAAGTGTGGCAAGTGCTCGCTGGGGATCACAACAAGCTGCCCTGACTGTGGGTCTCTGGCAAACTGGTAGGCAGAAGGGAGAGCTCCCCCCATGGCAGGGGGGAAGCCTGGAGTCATGCCCTGGTGAAGGGAAGGGTGACCAAGTCCTGGAAGAAAAAACACCCAAGTCACAACTCAGGGAATGAACATAGCTCCTACCCACACAAGAAGTCAACTAGTGCTGTGAAATGCTTCCTTCCTTCTTCCCTGAGCTCATCGAACAGCCTCACTGGGCTGTAGCAACACTTTTCCCTGGATTTCATTGGTGTGAACACCCTCTGGACACTCACCATAGGGATGGCCAGCCAGCCACATGGAGGGGCTCCCTGTCCTGGGGAGCCAGGGATGGGCTGCCAAGTGCGAAGCCGGGTCTGCAGACCAGCGCCCGGAGCCCGCCAGGGCTGGGCCTCCCGTCACCATCAGGTTGGAGTTCAAACCGTTCGTGGCACAGCTGGAGGGGTGTATTCGGGCAAAATCTGCCAGCTCCTTGCTTTCTCTGGGGATGGAGGAGGCAAGACAGAGACAGTGAGAGAGGGTCTGAGTGATGGAGGAGTCCTGGAGTCTGGACCAGAACGAGTGTTTGCAAACCAGGGCCAGTCACTCAAGGAGAGCTGTGATGGGGGTGTCACGTCTAGAATAAAACATTCCATCTCTCCAGCCCTTTGGAGGAGGCATGGATTTGCAGCTGTCTATTAGGACTGCTCTGCTGAGCACTCAGGATCTGCCTATAGCCCTTTGTACCCCACTCAGCATCCCTCTCCACACCAGCAAGTTTGGTGCCAGCACCTACACCAGGATGGTAGCAATCCTGTCTCCTCTCTGGACACACTGTCCCTCAACTCAGCTCATGACACTATGGCAAAAGACCTCACCTCCCTCCATCCCTCACCTGAGCAGCTTCTCCTGATCTCGCTCCAGGCGCCCTGCCAGGAGGTGGCTGTCCCGGTGGCGGCTCCTCTCGTCCCCACAGTCATCTTCGGAGCGTCCATGCCCTAAGAGACAACCCAGCAACATCAGACAGGAGAAATAATCTAGAGAAAGCTGTCCCCTCTCCCCTGGGCATGGAGGAGCAGTATTTTGGGGACACCAGTGTCCCCAAGGATGTTCCAGGTTCAAATCCTGAAAGACCAGGCGAGGCTCTCTGTGATCAAGGTATTCTCACTAAAGCATATTATCCTGGCAGTACCCAAGTGCATTATGTTCTGAGGTTCATGTCTCCAAGACATCACAGAACTACTTGCCAGGCCAGGTTGGTCTCCCAGGACAGCACAGTCACCAGCCTGGGAGTAACAGGACCAAAGGGACCACTGTGCTGAAGGAGAGTGGCAGATTTCCCATTCCAGCAAGAGCAGAGATGCAACTAAATCCTGCATCAAACCACACAGTCCTGCTTAACACATCTCAGGGAAGGGAAGGATTTTATCTCTGCACTTTCTGAAGCACACTGTGATCTTGTAAATCAGTCTGGGAGCACTGGGTATACTCTGAATCCCTGTCTTACTGCAACAGGCAGAACCAACAATACAGACCCTCACAAAACCAGTGCACTCCACTCTGCAATTCAACCCATTAGCAGGAATCTGCATCCCCCCGAGACATGCAACAAGAAAGGGTCTGATGAGGCAGGGACACATATGGCAGATGAGGGCAGGAATCCAAAAAGGGGGCTGGATATTTGGCTGCAGAAACCACTTGTCCACACTCAGCACAGCTCTTGCAAATACAGCCTGGCATGGTAGCAGCTGCGTCTGTGAGAGGTTAGGAGGCACCTTCACAGGAGGGAACAGCAGAGCTTTGCTGGGCTCTGCCAGGACCAGGTATTGGGGCCACCCTTCCTTTTATCCAAGGTCTACACCCCAGCTGCCTGATTTTAAGCTTGCTTTTCCCTAGTTTTTTCCCTAGCTTCTTTCTTGCATACTCATTTTTCACACAATTCCCTGCTGCCCCTCTCCACACTATGCTTTGGTGATACAATCCACTCCTAAATCCCAGCCCTGCTTGCAGCAAGCACCCAGCCCTGCAGGACTGCACCCCAGCAGCCCTTCCCAGAGTCCTCACTCTCCTGTCTGGATATGGTTTGGCACACGGGAAAACATCTCAGAACATCAAGTCTATTCTGCTGACAGGCAGTCTTTTCAAGGAGAGCTCTAGTGTGTATTTCCACAAACCTGGACAGCCCATGGGTTTTTTGCTGTCAAGTCTCCAATTCCCTCAGCTTTTACTGTCAGAAGAAATCCAGGAACAAGACAACATCTCTCCCAGCTCCTTTCCCCAAGGCCCCGTCCATGGGCTCCAGGCAGAAAACAAAGATGCTTTAAAGCCTGGCACACGGCTCTCCCTCCCGAAGGACTTTCCAGGGTCACCACATCTCCCTCACAGCCTGCCAGGACACCACGTGCAGTGGCTGTCCCCAGCCAGCCCCTCCTCAACTCACTGAACGATGCCCCACACAGCCTCCATTGCTCACGTTTAGTCCCCAACCTCCGCAGCAGAGGGGCTCACAAATCCCTCTGGAGCCCAAAGATCTTCCACTGCTTCTCTGCCAGCATTCCCTTTCCACACCCTAGCCCAGATTTTCCCCTTTTGGAGCCCCTTTTCCTATTTCTTTTCCCCAGTGAATACTCAGCTGTCTCTCTGGTGTCAGCAATATGGGCTGCTTCCTTGGAGAGCTCACAGATTCCCTCCCTTCCTTGGCATAAGGTGAGTAGACCCCCACCCCCAGAGTTTCATTAGAAATACATTATTTTGTTATTTTATCACCCCTCCTCCCTCTCCCATCTACACTCCTCGCACTCCATTATTTCTAGGCGAGTTTATCATCTTTTTTCCACCCCCCCATCCAAAGACACACACTGAAGGACCTCTAATTCCCACCCAGCCTCCATCCCACCAACAGGACAGTCCCTTTTCTGCACAGAACGATGATTGTCCAGACAGTGAATGATCATTCTGTCTATATATATGAACATGACGCACGGACTGCATAGAAAAATTCAATCAGTTATGCATGGAGGAAAGGCTTAGGTCCGTTCCCTTGACAACCAATGCCCGGTACTAAATACTTGCATTTTACTTGCCAAATACTACAGATTAGCCAACTAAAGCCTGCTTTCTCCTTCTTAAAAGGTCTAAACATTCAAGCACCGTCCACTCAGCGCAAGCAAGCTAATGTTATTAGACGAATATCTCCTGGCACACAAAGGGGGGGCAGCATTTGGGGGGCGAGAGGAGGAGAAAAGCAGTCTTGTTTTCTGTCTGAAAGCCAACTGCATCACTTAGCAACGAGCCCAGAGGCCTGCCAGAATTCAACCCTTGTTTGCAGCCTTTTAGTTCGGCTCAGTAAATTACATTTAACGCAAGCTGGGAGCGTCTGGGACGATTGAACGGCTGAACAACCAGCTCCCTGTGCTGCCCACGAGGTCCTCGGCTCCCGGCCGGCTGCAGGGCGGGCACTGGGAAACGATGGGAATGGGGAGAGGGGCTGCTGCCTGAGGGAAACTGGTTCTTGCCGCTGAGGTTTGGGAGAGGGAGGTAAAGGCAGAAAAATGGGGAAGGCAAGGGCTAGAAATGGAGAGCCAACCATTGCTCGCCAGCCGCTCGCTTTGGCATCGTTCCTTGGCACGCCGGAGCCCCGTGCCGGGCAGCACCCGGGCGTTATCTTGCTATGCAAGCCAAGCAGGGAACCAAAATCTCTCTGGTGCCATCCCCCTCCTGCCAGCAGCACGGCTTAAATCAAAACTATGAGATTACAACACCAGCACAACAAAAGCAGTCTGAGAGGTTTCTGTGTCACTCCCTCTGCCGATGGATCAAACTCATAGAGTGGGATTGTCCTCAGAGGTGGCCGGGGGGAAGGAAACAGGGGACTGACTACTTCTTGTACAGGGGGTCTTGCTTCCCACTGTGGTTTACAACACATCCTCGGCTGGCAAGAGAGGCAAAGGCAGCTGAAGACGCCAAACTCAGTTCATGGCACACAGCCTGCACTGTGTGGCTGCTCTCCCCAGGGAACAGATCCCCCACGGGAGCCCTGAGACAAGCCCTAGGGAATCTACCTTTGATGCTGCTGAGAGACAGCGAGCGGTCCCGGTCTGCCAAGCTGGGCCCCAGTTTGCTGCTGCTGCTGCTGCTGCTGCTGTTGTCCTTCTGCCGGGCCACAGCCACAGCAATGCCAACAGGCAAGTGCCTCACCTCCACCTCGCCCTGGGAGCCAATGCTCTCACGGCCGAAGGACTTGGCACTCTCGGGTCTCTCAGGGTCCCTCTTTAGCTGCTTTGCAGGCTGCTGCAGCAGCAGCTGCTGCACCTTGGAGGCTCCCAGCTGTGCAGAGTCCAATTTCACGTTGCCCAAACCCCCAAAGGGGCTCTTCTTGCCGCAGCTCTGCCGGGACGCCGTCTCCTTGGCAAAGCTGCCGCTGTACTTGATGAGGCTCTGCATGGCCGAGCCTTCCCCGTGCGAGGAGGGGTGCAGGACGTCGGCGGCGCCCCGCGAGCCCACCACCGAGGACCGCGGCAAACCGCTGGGGTCAAGGTAGACCTTCTTGGCCTCCTCCTCCACCCGGCTGACGTGGTTGTGCTGCGCGGCCAGCACCGCCATCTGCGTGGTGGCAAAGTTGCCCATCTCAAAGGGCTTCCACTTCTGCTCCGGCGGTTTCAGCTGACCGTGGTCCAGGTGCTGCCGGGAAGAGTCCAAAGTGCCATAGACCTTTGCTGCTTCTTTGGAGCTGGATCGCTGGAAGCGGTCCCGCTCGCAGGGGCGATGCTCTGCCTCTGGGCTCGGCTTCAGCAAATCCTTGGAGGCCAGGAACTCCCTGCTCTCCGGAGAGCCCAGCCCCGGCCGGTTGAGGAAGGGCTCTGAAGTGACCTGTCTCTTCAGTGCCATGGTGTTCGTCCTGATCACCGAACCCTTCTCTCTCAGAACCTCCATCCTTTTGGCATCACTGTGACAAGAAAAGTCCTGGGACAAGAGTGTGCGGGAAGCATCTGCAAGGCACCGCTCTGTGGGTGACTGCAGCACCCCCACCTTGCCAAGGTCCTTGTCCTTCCCCTTGTTGTCACGGGCCTGGGAGGCAATTTGGATGGGCCCGCTCCTCTCATCGTAGGCTTCGACCGAAGGCACGAAGGTGGGGGCGATTACTTTGTGCTCCCTCCCCAGCTCCTTGGCCGGCGGGAAGATGGTGTACATGCTGGAATGGACGGGCTGTGGAGGGAATGTTGTGGCCGGCGTCATCTTCCCCGTCTGCGAGGGGTGTGGGGATGGACAGCTACAGGAGACGTGCAAAGCGCCCACAGAGGGCAGGAGGGGCTCCCCCCGCTTCAGCCGCTCCGCGTGGGCGTGCGCAGAAGGCCTCATGTTCTCATCGTGCCGAGCGGGATCCTTGGCACAGCGGTCCTGCTCGGCACCCAGGACCTTCAGCATGGGGTCGCCGCCGCCGTTGCAGTTGCTGAGGGAAGAGCTCTGCAGCGGGTTCTTGGACTTGGGCTCTCCACTGCCTGCGCCCCGATTTGGCATGTGCTCGGCCAGGAACGGCGAGAGACGCTCACCGACCTTCGCCACCTTCTCCACCACACTCACTTTCCGGTCGCTGTCGGGCTTGGTGTCCTGTGTGAGGTCGACCACGCTGCGGGGTCGGGGCTCCTCCTTGGGCTTGCTCTCCTTTTTGGCAAAGGGCAGGGACAGATCACTCCGGCATGCCCGCTCCTTCCCACCAGGGTCTTTCAGGCCTTCTTTCGAGCTCTTGTGCAGCTGCCCAAGGTCCTTTTCCCGGAGCAAAGTGCTCGACGTGTGGCTGCCCACGGTCCTTGAGAGGGGAGGCTGCGGGTGCAAAGTGGACTGGCCCGCATGGCTGGACAGGTAGAATCCATCTGCAGAGTAAAAGCAACCAAAATTATCACAGGCTTCCAACCCCTTCAGTCCTACACAACGACAGGCATGAGGCAGCAAACCAGGAAAGAACGGATTTCAAGGATGGCTTAAACAGAAATGCCCAGGACAAAGGAGACCACACAGGTTCCTCCATGTGGGATGCAAGACAGCCCTGTCTCTGACACACACTGGGGTTTCAAGGAGGGACCTGGCCAGATTTCCTACAGTACATCCACATCCAAAACCTTGGTACTGCTCAGCCCAGGAAACATCCCTGGCTGATCACCCAAGGAGGTTCCTGCTCTTCACCCCCAGCACTCCAACATGCAGCACCTCCAGCAGCCAAACAAGCCCAAAGGACAGGGAAAGTACCCAGGGGTGACCACTGGCAAGGACACAGAGGGTCCCAGACTCACCTTTCTGTGACTCAAAGAGGCTGTGCTGTCCCAGCTGGGCCAGGAGTGGACTGCCAGCACTGGGAGGTTCAAGGTGGCTCAGGGGAATGTACGATGGGTAGAGACCGTTAGGCAGATGGGAAAAGCCTGCAGAAAATGGGAAACAGAAGAGGGAAACATGTTTTATCCCAAGCAGCACGCTGCCTTGGAACGAGCCCCGCAGGAGCACAGACTGTTGTGGCTGTCGGTCCCTCACACGCCAGGAGCGGCGGCGGCGGCGGGGACGCACGCGGTGACACACAGCACACACAGCCCAGGGCAGAGACCCCTGCTCGGAGACCCCACTTCAGGTACTGACCCCCCACTGCACATCCCCCAGCTCACCCCAGGCACCTCAGCGGGGCTCCAACTCTGCAGCAAATGGAGCACGCTGCTTCCTGAGCAGAGCCTGACACCTGAGGGATCAGTGACCAAACCACCTGGCTGATAAGATGTTTTATCACAAGTACAGCAACCTGTGAATGATGGCACTCCCCAACGTGCTTCCAGAGCCGTGATAAGACTTTCTTGCCAGCACAGCTTTGCCAACACAGCTCGGCCCTGCTGCAGGCACCCAGCGCTGGGTACAGGCTTTGGGAAAACACAAGAGCATCCTCCAGAGCAGCTCACAAAAAGTACAGTTTCACGCATCTAAACCCAAATGTTTTGTATCCCAGAGGAAGGCAAAACAGAGGAGAAAGTGTGACAACCATCCATGAGCTGATATGAAAGCAGCATATCCCCATGACCCTGCTACCAGTGGTCAGGATGTACTGGACATGGGGCCCCCAGCAACACTCTCATGCAAATCAGCTTCATCAGTGTTTCTTCAGTGAATACAATCACCATAATAGTGGTAATAATACACACAGCAATTCCTCTCCAACACTGCCACCAAACGACACCCATGCAACACTACAAACCCAGCCCTCCACCAGAACCAGCATCCCAATCCATGCCACAATTTAAAAACTGAGTAAAAGCCATCAGGAGAATCTGAAGGAGCCAGTCAAGTCTTCTGCAACCCTCCTCCCCCCTTCCCCTCAGCCCGCATTAGCAACGAACTTCCCCCAAATTCAACGATCCCACTGAAAGCAACCAGGCAACAAATTTGTCAAGAGTCCAGCATCCAACTGGCTCAAAACAACGTCACACCAAAACCCAAGGGGAGACAGAGAAGTTCAGTCCCCGAAGCTGCACGTGGAGCACCATCTGCGAGAGCTAGTCAATATTTCACATTATTTAGACAGCCAGGATCTCTTTCGCGTACATGTTTGCATCCCGGCATATGTGCCTCACCGACGCGGTGCTCCGCACAGCTCCTGGCCCGCATCCATCGCCCGACAGATCCCAGCGGCGTCACCCGCACACGCCAACCCTCCAGCAGCGGGACCAGGGGAGCTGCTGTGCCCCTGCAGTTCAACACAGAGCCCGTTCCTAGCAGGTAAAACCTGCTGTGTAACCTTGAGCGCGGTGCTGCAAGGGCGCTAAGCGTGCACACGCATTCACGCTGCCCCTTGGTAGCCCCAAGACCTCCATGCTGAAGCATTTCCAAACACCTTTTCTTACTCCAGAGATGGAGAGAGCTGGGTAGAACCCAGGAGCACCCAACCCGGCTCAGCTGTGAGCAGCTCCACTCCATGCCATGTTTGCCTCGGCCGTGTCACTGTCACCGCCCTTGCAGGACTGGGCTGGCAACCAGCCAGCATCTGGAGCAGGAGCCACGCACTTGTGAGGGAATGCGGGTCCCATCTGGCAGAGCACATGGTTGCAGCATGGCAAAGCCCCTGGAGCACCCCATGCCACACCAGCCTGGAGGCTCCGGCCACAGACGTCCCCACGTGAGCCCCTTTTCCCAGCCAGACGTCAATCCCAGCTGCAGCTGCTCCAGCAGGCGGAAACACCGGCACGGGGATCACGGCAAGACACATCCCATGTTGCAGACACCACTGTGCACAGATGCCCATGGCAAGTCCCCACTTGCACTCAGACATGAAGGCACCTGCAGGGCTGCAGGGAAGGGACACACTCCAGAACTGCCACCAGGCACAGGGGACACCTGCACACAGCTTAAGGTACTGGTACCCAAAGAAACATATTGGTACCAGTTAAATCCCTGGTCCTACGAGGGCATCTCTCTGCTTTTGGTATCATATCCTGCCCAGGGATGACACAGGCTCAGATCCAGCCCAAAATGTTCTGGGGATTCCTCCCCAATCAGCATCGTCACATCCTGCTACAGTGACCCAGCCTCAGCTCGGGGCTGCAGGAGCAGGAGGTGGAATGAGAAGTGTCCAAGCTGGGGACAGGTTCAGGTGGACAGGCTGGCAACCTTGCAGGGCAGTGTCACCATGCCAGCTGGGAAACAGCAACAGAACTGAGCTGATGCCACCAGCCAACCCCCAAGGTACCTCACACCAGGCAGCCCTTCCCAGTAACATCCAGAAGCCCACAGCAGCAACGCTGCTCCTTGGAGAGGTGTAAGTCCAACACAGGAGATCAAAGCACATTACAAAGCCTTGCCGGTGGAGAAACTGAGGCACAGGCAGGTGCAATGACTTGGTGCATCACGCAGCTGACCAGCAGCAAAACCAGAGAACCACCTGAACTCCAGCCTCAGGCCTACCAGCGACACTGTTTTCCCTTGCAAAGCACCTGAAGAAGCTGCACAGGCTGTATTTACCTGGCTTCTGCCCTGCCAGGAACCAGAGCCCGAGTAGGGAGCAGGAATCCGAACCACAGCTTTCCTGGGGATGAACCCAATGCAAATCCAACCTCGAGGCACCGCCAGAGCATCTCTTCCTCCGTACAGCCCTCCAGCAGCCATGCTGACAGACACACATAAGACTCACACATAGCCCAAAACCTGCTGCCCCAGTGCCCTGGGCAGGACCTGGAGGAGAAGCTGCTCCTCCATGCGCTAAGGAGCTGCACTCACAGGAGGCGGCCGCGGGTGAGTCGCTGCCTCCTTGGATCTCCGTGCCAGAAAGCGATGCCAAGGGGAGAAACTCTACCGCAGTGAGCAACGCACGGCTCACCCCAACCATGGGCTTCTGCCAGGAGAAAGGGAGGGGAAAAGGGGAAACCACAACCATCTCCATCTGCCTGGGGCCAGAGTGTTTGCTGAACCAGCACAAGATCCGCTTTGCCCAGGGACACGCCGACAGGTCTCAGCAGGCTGAGCCACGCTCCTCCAGCCGATTGCTTGCCCAGAGGCGGTCTGGCACCACAGCACAGGCAGGGAGGTGCAAGTTGGCAGCACTGCCAAGCCCAGACTGGCTGTGCCCCCCTTCCCTGCCAAGTTACACCATGCCAAACACACACATGTGCCCATTAGCTCGGCCTCTGACCGCCTGGGAAAGGCACCACCACCAATTATCTCATGCCAGCAGGGACACACATGATCCAAAGCAGCCCAGCTCTGAGGGTAAAAGGGTTCAGGGCACATAGATCATCCCTCATACCACCTTTTACCTATAGCCAGCAGCCAAAATGCAACCCCTGCGATGCTCCAGTTACTGCAGTGGATGAGCACACCTGTCCTCCTCCTTCCCAGCTCCAAGATTATAAAACATACCTGTTTTGCACAATTGAGACATAAATCACTAAGGGCTGTTATTAGAGGAACTTGGCGGGTGCAGATGTGTCAACCCACTTGAAAACATCTTCTTCATCTTTGCTCAGCTCTCCAAAATGGCACGGGTTCGGGGGAAGAGGTACAGGCCTCGTGTGACTCACCACCGAGAGGGGATGTGACCGATGAGGAGATGAGATACCAGCAACCGCACAAACCACACACCAAACGTCTGGAGGCCGGAGGTCGTGCTGGGGGAAGTGGAAGGGAAACAGACCCCACGTGCTCAGCCCGCTTGGGGTTGCCAAAGGTCCCTGTGAGGAGGGAGCTGACAGAAAGCACCTCCAGGCAGAGCTGGGGAAAGAGGGCGGGCGGCCACGCCTGCGGCAGACGGGACTGCCACTGGTCACCCGGAGTTTTAAACCAACTTGGCCCCTCACACCTCAAGCCTAAAATTCAGTCCCAGCTGGACAAGTCAGTCAAGCCTGGGTTGTGAACGAGCCAGACAGGAGGAGGGTATGCTGGAGGCAATACGCTGGAACTGAACGTATCTCCCCCATGGACACAGCTCCAGCCAATGAGCCAGGCTACACGCCTGAGGTGACACAGGTGTGTGCCAGCACTGGGAAAGCTGCTCCATCCCTCCTCGGCTGTAGGTGACCAGCTGGCACCTTCAGCATACCCGTGCTGCCCTCCACACTGGCTGCCAAACCTGCTGCAGAGGGGACAGCTCACTTGGACACCCATAAAGGGTCAAAGGCAGCAAGTGGGAGCAACATGGAGACACCGCTCAATAGGGAACTCACTCTCCCAGTCTGGTTCCATGTTTACAAACTAACCAAGAGCAGCAACACACCAGAGAGAAGCAGCATCCACAAAGCCTCTGCTCATGCCTTGGGACAGCTGGGGTGGCTGGGGTGGGATAAAAGGTGTCTACTACTGGCTGCAAAGCACACCCTGAAGCTGCACCCCGGGCAGGAGCCATCCTTGCCTGAGAAACCACAGCCCTGGTACCGGAAAACCAGGGGCCTCCAGCACCCCAGGAGAAGTGAAGTAAGTTTCCCCCATCAACTCCGTCTGCCCGTTAAACGTTTCTGCCACTTATGAAATATTTCCAACCGTTGGCATCTCACTCCATCCTCCCTGGGCAATGATGGATGGACACATTGCCAGGACTCAAGCTGGCACCACGTAGTGCTCTTCAAGGGGCTGTTCCAAGAGAAGAGCCTGAACTACACAGCCTGGACCCTCCAATCTGAGCCTAGCAGGGCTGGGAAACACAGCGGCAAGGATTTGGGTTTATTTCCACGGGATGCTTTGAACTCTGGGCACTCAAGGGAGATTTGCAGCCTGGCTGCAGCCAGGTTCTCAGCTGGCTGCTGGGCGCAGCACGGAGCAGGAGCTGCAGCCGCCCTTGGCCGGGAGCACAATCACCTCTTCCCCAGTCCGGCTCGCAGTGCCTCATAGGCAGCCAACTGGGACAACAGTTCACGCCACAAACAGCTGGATAAACGCTTACGTCCTGCCCGGCAGCAAGGGAGGGGAGGTAACAAGGGAAGGTCCAAGCACAGTGAGTATCTTCCCACCACCAGCAGGACGGACGCCACACCAGCTGCCCGTGCTCACCACTATCGGTGCATCCCCGATCCTCTCCCCGCAGAAGCAGCGGATTCCCAGGGAAGACTCTTTCAGGGCTCCCTGTCCAGCACACACCTCCCCAGCTGTGCCCCGCGCAGCCCGGCGAGGCACGGCCGCAGCTATTCCTCATGCACACATTCATGGCTGCAAACAGCTGCGAGCCGGAGTGCTGACAGTGTAAATCTTTGCCACCTCCTCCCCTGCCTGCCAGGGCAGCTCCAGTGACACCCGCGGCACCGGAGCCGCTCTGACTCTGTGCCACGCACGAGACACCAGCGATACGAGCCCCTGAACATGCTGGGCTGAAACCAAAGCCCCCGGATCAGATGTGCCTGGACTCCAGCGGCGGCTGGTCCCTATCCCTGTCCCCAGCAGCCCCAAGCTGCTGTCACAACCCACCACTCTCCACGCCAAAAACCGCCCCAAAAGCCGTATTTACACCCCATGCCATGGGACTGGCAGTAGCTTCAAAGCCCTAATTTACAGCCTCAATTCTCTGCATCCCCTGAAAGCCTTCGATCCCATCCCCGGGATCCAGAACAGCCAGGGCAATTTAACTCCCCATTTAATCTTCTAAGGGCCCTGGCGAGCTCAGAGACAGCATCCTCCGGCGGGGGGTCCACACTCCCAGCCTCTGCTGGCTGGAACAGCGCCGCGCCGCTTTCCTTCAGCTGCAAAAATCACTACCTTAAAAGCCAAGGCGAGTTCTCCCTCCAGCTCAGCACAGCTCTCCATTGTTTCTTTTAATTTTATTTTATTCCACGTGGGAATCTGTGTCCAGGCTGCTTTATTTTTAAGTGGCTCTTGCTCAATATTTACTATCGCTCGCAGCTGCGTCAGCACAGGAACACTGCACACTTGCACCAGGTTTCTGGCCAGCCCTGCCACAGCCCATTCCCCCCATGCCCATGCCATGCCATGCCATGATTTTCCTGCCCTGTCACCTTCGTGGTGAATCACCAGTCCTCCACAGCCACAGGATGCTGAAGGGCAGAGCGTGAGCACAGGCCATGGGGGGTTCCCTGCTTCCATGGAAATAAATATCATTAGGCCGAGCCCTGCTGCTCATCTTCTCCTCACCCAGGAGCTGGAACAGCCCCAATAGCCTGGAGATGGTAGAGGGGGAAAAAATGGGAAGTGGCTGGAAGGGCTCAAGGGACTGGTGTTCACTACTGGTTCTGCCCCAAGGTCCTGCAGTCTTAGTTTCCACCATGCAACAAAACAAAGGCAATCCAAGCTATGCCAATGCCTCAGGAAAAGGACACCAACAGGACACTCTGAAGACGCCCCCACAAGCTCCCCATTAACAGCATCTCCATGGGGACAGCAAAAAGCCACTTGGGTGGGGACATGAATCGCTCTGGCAGAGTGAAGGTGGCTCTTCCTCAGGCTGGAGGGGCCAGGATGGAAACCATCCCAGTGGGACTCCTGACACAATGACCAGCCAGTCCACTCAGCCTGAAACACGGGGTCTGGGAAGCACTGATCTGGTCCCACTAATCCTGGCACTCAAACCAGTGTCAACGCTCCTGGGTCACTGCCAGCTGCTACAGCAGAAGCTTCTCCCACACACCCCCAGCCTGAAATCCCCCACCACATCGATGTCTCTCCTTTGCCACCAGCGTAATTAACACTGACACCCCAACAGGGGTCCACTGAAACCTCCAGGCTCTCACTACTCAACCACACAGCTCTCCTCAAACAGCAAGGAGTGACTCGGTGGAGTCTTCAGCTCCACATTTATTAAAATGCTATGTGGAAATTGAAAAAATAATAATTTAAACTCTCAAACTGATTAGCAGAATCCTCAGGAATGCAGAACCTGGCTGGTAGATTGCAGTCTCACCTTCCTCCCCTGATTTTCTAGGACAGCATGAAAACGCCTTTGCTCTGGTTCATCCTTCATCATGTGGAAGATTCTTTAGCCACTGGTGTCCAGCACAGAGGTCCTAAGGCTAACTCTGCTCCTGGCACTGAATGCACATTTTCAGCACAGGTGCTCCTCCTCCTTCCTAAGCACAGAAATTTAACACACCCCATTTTAAAAAAAAATATTGTTTGTTTTAATCACCCGAACTCAGCGCAGAAGAAAATACAAGCAAGTGAGGCCCCCCCCTCCCCGAGCCCTGCCCACATCTTTAACCTGGCACCACCCACGCACCGTCCAGTGCCTTCATTAGAAAAGAGCTCCTTACCCTTCGCTGCCAGAGCCGCGAGAGCTACAGGAGCTCGGTGGGGGAGGCTATTGTGGGATGGCACTGGTGCTGGTCCCCACATCACCTGCACCAAGTGCCTGCCAGCAGCAATTAAATCAGCCTTCAAAGAGAGATCCCAGCTTTCCCAGCACCATTAGCCGTGCCCTGGAGGGAACACGGTCTATTTTCAGCCACAATGACTTAAGATCAGGTCACCAGCAGGTTAAATGGGACTGTGCAGGACTGTGCAGCATCATCTCCCTGCCCTCCCATTGAGAAATTAAACACCGCTGTGTGATGGGCAGCACCAGCCCTGGACACACACCAGGTGCCCACGGGAAGGTAAATGCCACCTGCCAGCTCCTCTCCTCTGCTTCCCATCGCTGGCCATGGACACCCACTGCCCTGGCTGCCTTCCCTCTGCATGGGGTGGTGGGTGGGGGTTCACTGCAGGATCACCCCTGGGTTCCTCCCTGCCTGTCCTCCTGCCCAAGCACAGTGACAGCTCACAGCCAGAATGGTCCCCAGCATGGCCACAGCCAGGACTGCTGGAAGGAGCCTCAGCAAGCCCCATCCTCCAAACCCAGGCCAGAGGAGGGCTGCTCATCTCAGCCCTTCCTCCCAATGGCCCAACTGCAAGTCCCCAAGCTGGGGACTGCCCCAAGCCACCAGTTCCACCAGGGCTTTACCACAGCCACCAGAGAGGTGGCATCTCCCCACAGCAGCTCCATCTGCTCCGCTGGTAGGTCCAAACCAAAACCCAACCAGCCACCCCACCACTAACATCTGGCAGGGAGGCAGCAGCTGGATGTGGGTTTGTTTTGCCTCCCAGGCTCCTGCCAGGCACAGTCAGCACGAGCCGGGATGACTCAAAACCCGGGAGACGCAGCCCCTGTCGCTGCTTATTTTAAACCCTCTTGTCTGCAAAGCAGCTACTCATCTGTCGGGGTACCTTGGAAAGGGGGTGGCACTGCAAGGGGAAACTGAGGCACAGCTCCACGATCAGACCTGGGCACCACATCACCAAAGCCTGCGTGCTCAGCAGTCACTGAGTACAACACAGGGGCCAGCAGCAAGAGGGGATCTGCTCTGAGGAACACCCCAGGGCTGCAGCAAGGACATTGTCAATGACCCAAACGGATTCATCAGCTCCGCCTTCGTGATTCCCCTTGGATGCAGCACGGCCAGGGCACAGTAAGTGCAAGATGAAGCTGGATGCTCCCACATGTGCTGCTCTGTGTGCCACGGCAGGGAATGCATCCCTCTCATAGAGCCCAGCACTGACTTAAACAGCATCTGCAGGGAACTGAACCACCCTGAGAAAAACTCAGCGACAGGCTGCAGGCATCTGGGGATGGAAGAAAGGGATCCACACATGGATCACAATCTCCTAAGACTCTTTTCCTTAGGCAGCCAGGCTCAAAAGCTCAGCCTCTGCCCAGCCTCTCCTCTTGACTCCACACTCATCCTTTTTTCCTTCGAGAGGCTCCTGCCCTTCCCACGCCCTCCAGAACATCAGCCCATACCACCTCTTCTGCACCAAAAAAGCGCTGAACCGTGAAGCAAAGAGGTATCTGTGGCCAGCAAACGCCCAGAACCCCACACCTCCCTGCTGCTGATAATGGGAGATAAACGCAGAGGCAAATATTATGGCAGTGCGGTTTAATTCCTGATGAATTATGCAAATCCGTATTCAAATTGAAGCACAGCCCTTGGGCTCTTGACAAATTGCCAAGCTGGCCCCGATGACACCAGGCAGGGACGGCCAGCCCTCCATCAGGTGAGGCACTACATGGGTGCCCTATATATGTACCTAAACACGCATGTATGTGCTTGCACATCTCAGCTAGGGAGACCAAGGAGCACCTGTAAGAGTGGTTCAGGAGTGACTTTTACATTTCCCCCTCCTCAGATTCATTTAGTGTGTCCAGGGAAGGCCACCGAGCTCTTGTGTCCTCCACAAGATGGAAGCAGCTTGGAGTGATGGCGAGATTCAAAGCAGGACAGAAGATAAAATCCACCACGTCCAGGGCTCGGGAGAACAGGCGGCAGAGGGGGGCAGGAGGGGAAAGCCTAAAACACTTGTGCCAGTATGGCTGTCAGCCCTGAAGCCGAGGAAAGGAAGTTCTGTCCACAAAATAGTCACAGAGAGGGCTCATCTGATGAAAGTAGGAATTTCCGATCCCACACAAACCCCGAACATCCATTAAAAGTAGCAGAAGAATCGCTGCTTTGTGTCACTAATCTCATTAGGGAGAAAGCCCCGCTGCAGTGCCGGGATTGCAAAGGGAAACCCCGGCACGCAGCACGCTCCAGGAGCCTGGCGCTGTGTGCCTGCCCATCCGAGCGGAGCCGCGGCTTCCACCGGCACCCCGGCAAGGTGCCTGCACCCCTTCTCCACTCACCCACCCGGATCTCTACTCGCTGGAGCATTATCTGCTTGGCTTGCGTGTGACACGGCGTGTGGGATGTCCCCACGCCCAACAGACCAGGACACAAACACCAGGATGACACACACTCCATAGTGATAACACGGGAGCAGCTTCATCCACACACAGCGACCGGCGCTGCCTGCGAGCAGCACACTGCCCAATCCCTCCAAAACCCTTCCTCCCCAGCACAATGGCCACTGCCGTTATTAGTTTCAATTTTTTTTTAATTAAAAGCAATTAAACCGAATGTGTTAAAAGCATATTCAAGCCACAGGGAATTCTGCTGAGAAGGGATGGGGGCATGAGGGGAATCAAAGGCAATAGATCCAACCACCGAAGGTAAAAAGGGCTCTTTGCTAGCAGGGATGCGTCAGGATAAGATGGATGGAGGTAGAAGCAGGAGCAACCTTTGCAGAAGTTGCCGGCGATACAGCTCCAGAGAAAAAGGGCTGAGTGCCTTAAAATTTCTGGTATTCCTCTACAAAGGCATATTCCCTCCTAAATATTGCTCCTTCCCTTGCTCTGAGCCCACCATGTTTGGTTTGCCTGCCTGCATCCAGCTCCCTCAAAATGGCTCTTTGGCCACTGCTACGCTAGCAATAAAATTTATTCCCAAGGTCACTCCAATCCTCTTCCACTATTTCAATCTGGCTGGATTTAAACAAAACCCAGCCTCAGACACACTGAGCTCCCCCCTCGGCCCCTTCTTTCTGCCCATCACTTCCCTGATGTAGCGATGCCAAACTCTCAACTACCTTTCGCTTTCCATAACCGTCAGCAGCAACAGCTGGAGAGGAAAACGGGAGCATATTGTGCACCCAACAGCTGATCCTGGCGGCGTGGGGAGCGAGCCCAACTGTCACCGCCGCGGCGCTGCCGGATCGGGGGCTCCCGCCGCGCGTCCCCCAGACAGCGCCCACGGGGACGGGGCTAAAGGGGCTGTGTGGCTGCCGTCCCCTTGGTGTTTAAGAGCTGGGGAGAAGGGAACAATAAGCAAAGCAAATAAACAGCAGAGAGGGACGGCGTCGGTGGGTGCGTCGCGATGCCTGCAGACATCCAGCTGTGCCATCCCGAAGCGAGGCCAGCCAGAAACGCGGGGATGGAAGGAAACACAGGGAGAAGGAAACCGCCAAATCCTCATGGCGAGGGTGAGGCAGCCACGCTGGAGCTGTCCCCTCCCAAACTTTCCTTTTTAAAGAGCATCCCCAGCTGGAAAAGCCAGCAAGAGGCTGTGCAGCTGGACACAGCACGGCTCACTCGCCCCAGCTCCAACGAGCCGGGAGCTCGGGGCTGCCCTCGGCTCCTCCACCCCGCCTGCATTTTCAGGTTGTTCAGGGCACACCGTGCTCTCCGTTTCAACAGCAAGGCTGAACAATGCACTCCCTTGTCCTCGGCACCTCGAGAAGGCGATGCTGGATTGCATTTCCTAACCCAGACCAACATCTCCTCGTCCCGGCACGGCAGCTTTCGTGTCAGCACATGCCAGGCTGGCCCCGATTCCCTGCACCACCTCCTGCCCGGAGCTTTAACTAGACCAGTTTAGTACACGGTGAAAACACACGGGGCCTTGTTTGGACTTGTCGGGCGCTAACCCCAGCTCGGGGAGGTGATCCGACACCCTCGCGCCGGTCGCAGCCGCGGCCGAACCGCAAGGCGCTCACCTGGAAGGCTGCCGTAATGACGTTAATTCCCCTTAACAATGTTCATTTCCATATTCATCAGAAGATGGTGAAATAACAAGATTGGGGGTTATTTACTATATAATTATAAACTAATTTCAGCTTTACCCTGGGTTATCCTAGGAAGGAGATCTAAAATTTCCCTTACGAAAGCCCTGCTCTGCTAACCACGTCTGCAGCGAGATTAATTCCCAGAGATTTCCATTTCTCCAACAGCTGTTCTGCTGGGAAAGAGCAGAAGCTTGTCCCCAACACCGGGGATCTGCCCAGTGCCCCATGCCACCCCCGGCTAGGATTTCTAGTGCCGGCTCATCCTCCAGATCAGATTTTCTCTGGCACACCATCAGTCAGGGATGAGACCCGTGGTTTTCCAAACCCACCAACGAGACTCTGTATTGGGTAGGAGGCAAGGCTCGCTCCAAGTGGGAGAAAGACTGCTAGAAACCACACTAATAAACGACACCTTTACCAGCCTTGTGTACCAGATGCAGGGACAGATGCCTGCCCATTTTCCTGGGAAGGTGTTGGAAACCCTCACACAGCAGAGGATCCCACAGGACCTTGCTCCAAGCAAGTTTACGTCACCACATTGGCACTTGGGCTCTTGTCCTTGTTCCAAGCCCAACATCCCTACCAGCTACCACTGCTCAGGATGGGCACTTCAACAGAGTATGCAGCACAGGGTGGACAGTCCTTCCCACTGCTCCTAAAGGATGGAGGTGCCACCCCACAGCCCACCAGGACCTTAGGAAAAATCACTGGCACATCAGAGAAACACAGGAGTTCAGTGTGGGAAACTCCCAAAAATGCACAAGCCCCGTTTCCACCACTATTTCAGCCCAGAGACTGTTCCTGCCTTCCTCACAGCCTCCGAGTTGGCTGCCAGCCCGAGGGAGCTCCAGGGACATCACTCCATGGCCGAGCACTTCCTCCACCCCCGGGGATGCCGGGTGTGAGGAGCAGAGCGTGGCGGGACCGAGCACAACATCGCTGCCCAGCACCACCTCCCCGAGCCCCACTGGGACGGGCACACTCCCTGCACTGCCTGAAAACACGTCTCAAAAAGCATCTCATTTCACCAGGGCCCCGAGGGAGGAGAAGCATCTTCCCAGGCAGGTCTCCAGCCCGTCCGCATTCCTCCCGGTGTTACACCGAGCCCCTGCCCCGAGGAGCCCCCAGCGCTCAGCCCCTCGCACCACCCCCTGGGCGGGCAGGGAGGGGGGAACCGCGATTTCAAGGGCCATTAAACACCGATGGTATTTTCCTTGCAGCATCAGAACGTGAACCAAAAAGAGCCGCGCCAAACCACGGGCAAAATCCCGCGGCCAGTCCCGGAGCCATCGTGCTCCGAGCAACGCAGAGGAGCGGGGCACGGATCGTTCCGGTGCCCAATCCATGCTATCCCGGTCTCTCTATCAGCAAAGCGAGTTTAGCATGGATGCAGTTTGATGAGGGAATTGTGCTTCCACTGGCACTGCCGACGGCAAGGCCTCCTGCAAAATCTGCGGGCTCAGCAGAAGCACCGTTTTGCCATTATAAGGATGGCTACAGTGGGATTTTGCTGGCACAGCAGCACTGTCCTGGGGGATGGAAGGGCATTTTTATTTCTTTTCCTATGGTACTACCTGGCCCAGCTGTCTAGAAAACTTCTCCCCGAGCACAGCAGGCCTGGAAGCAAGGACGGTCTCCAATCTGCCTTAAATCCCTGCATTTGAATGCACATGCTAATGTGAAGTAGGAAAGCAGGGAAACCAAAATCTCTCCCCTCTGTCTGCCCGCTTTCCTTCCAGCCACTGCTCTGGAGCTGGATTTAACACAGTCAGCCCTGCCCACAGTGGTGTCTCCCTTTTCCCGGGCACTGAAAAGCGTTTCTGAAGCATATTTTAATGGAAGAAGCTGAGCATCCTTTTATACAAAACACAGTCCCTGCAGCCCCCAACCCAAGAAAGGATACCTCAGCACACAGCAAAAAGTACACTTTTATTTATTACTATTAGTATTATTTTAAACTCGGAGAATCCTTTTTTGGATGTGGGTGATCCTTGCTGACACTCAGCCCCGCTGCTGCCTGACAGGGACACGGTCCCAGAGCAGCCCTTCGCAATCGCGTCTGAGGGAGCCTCTTCCACCTCCCCCAAAACACAGAGTCTGCCAAGAACAACACGCTCCTCTGGGATGGAGCCGAGACCAGGACCCAGAGACAGTGGGATAAGGAAGGAGCAAAACTATAAACCCTCACATTTTGAGCTGCTGCAGAGCAGAGCGAGCCCTCGCTTTAATGGACTCAGCTGCCTCATTCCATCGATTGCAGCCTTTTTTTAAAGCAACGCCTTCCCAGCAAGTTCCAGGCATGAAATTCCATTGTAAACAGTCCCTTTCCTCTGCTATCCCTCTGCAAGGCCCATGGGGAGCACTCCCTGCCCTCCCTGGGGATGGGGAGATGGCGATGCCTGAAGAGCACAGCGGGGACAGGGAATGGCATCCCCGCACCAAGGGCCGGCTCAGCTCCTGCCCCGGCCCCCAGCTCACTCCTCCCCTCCATGCGCTTCCAACAAAGGGGTTTCTGTCCTTGTCCCCCCGGCCCGCACGGCAGCGGCCAAAACGCTGCCACGGAGCAGAAATCCCCCGGAGAGGAGGCGAGGGTCCAGGGGTCACTGGACACAGCCCAGGCGCCCGTACTTTGGCGCTGGGGCAGAGCCCGGCTGCCGGAACGAGCAAAAGGTACGGGAAAAACAAGGAGTCAGTGCCGGCCATAACTGGATTCTCAAATATGGCCAATCGTGCTATTTTTACAGGGGCGTATTTATTTTCGGAGGACGCTGGGACAGATTCAAGAGTCTCTTTCTTCAGCCCGGCGGTATTTAAGGATCGGTTTGAACTGGCTCTATTTAAAGGCTTTGCCTCCTGCCCACTTTTCTTAACCCCTTGCACAAGCCTTTGCTTTCCACCCCTCCCAAAAACAAAACAAACCCCCAAAAAACCACAACAACAACAACAACAAAACAGCAAAACCGCGCACCAACAGCACTGCGAACGCAAACCTACAAAGGGCCCCTCGGTAGCAGGAAGCAATCATCATTTCAGGCAATATTGTTAAACCCGTAAAAAACAACAACAACAAAAATATCCCTGCCTATCCCGCTGCTGCGGTTTAATGAGAGTTTCGGCTGTTAATTGTACAGATCTTTTTAATGGAGTTTAGCCTGGTTGGGAATTGCCGTGACAAAGCCGAGCTTTGCGAGGATCGTGCCAGGGAGCGGACGGGGAGACCGGGCACCACTGAGGTGCAGGGACAGGGGATTTCAAACAACTCCCAGAAAAAGGAAAAGGAAAATGATTTAAAAAGTAAAGTAAGAACATGATAAAAAAGAATCGCAGGTATCCCGAATCTGAGGCTTCCTCCCAGTGTGGTGGGAAAGCTCCCGGACCGCGTTATGGAGCTTGGTGAGCTTGGAGAGGCCAGAACTCTGTCTCCCTCCTGCCCTGCCTGGATTTCAAAAAAGGAAACTTTGGGAGGAGAAATAAACCACCCCACCCCCCC
>VZTR01034037.1:82763-97000 GCA_013400775.1 Chaetops frenatus
GAGAGAGAGAGAGAGAAATGGTTAGAAAAAACAGGGACTTTAATCTACTAGGAGTAACACAATCAAAAATTTCCAACAGGGACAGAGCATACTAGGATCTTTAAATGAACTGCTTAATCCACTCTTAGACTCCCTGAAGTGTCTTAAAATTTGGCTTGAATTGCTATGAAAGATCTCTATCTGACTTTCATATGGAGAGAACTTTTCTGGTTTTCCAGAAATACTGAGTAAACGCTCAAGATCCTTCTTGGCATAACATGCTGAAGATTCAATTTCTCAAAGGCCTTTTCATTTTAAACACTATGAATATATTTTTGCTCTCCTACTTTTACATTGTCATCAAGACTCATCAGCTAGTTCTCGTAGAAATAAGAAAAAAGTGGATTGTTAACAAGATCAAATTGTCTGTCTTCTTTAAGGGCTTAATATGAGATAAGTTGTAATATTTGGATGCAAAATTTTAATGATTCTTGACACATCAGGAGAAAGCTTAAAGCAGAAATAAATACTCAGAGTCTTATCTAGGAGTAGGTGAGAGGAAGTTCTGTTTAGGGCTATGGGTACTGCCACATGCAAGGAAAGAAGTGTTTGAATAAAGAAAATTACAAACTTGTATCATGATTTAAAAATTGCTGGGACTTAGCCATACTCAGGCTTTAGGACAAACACATTTTTTCCGTTGTGTGAAATGCTAACAGAAAGTTGACTATGAAAACACAGACTGTTATCATTAAAAGATTTTTCTGCATTCAAGGGTGAGGTTATTAAACCCTACTTTATACAACAAGCTTTCAGACACTTTCACCTAGCCTGTCATCCCTATGCTACCTTCTAATCAATAGAGATAAATTAGCTCCTCCAGACTGTTATTAATTTTATTTTGTCTGAGATGACTTAACGGCTTAAGACAGAACTGATGCAAGAAGAGTGATCTAGATCTTTCCACAACACAGCTCACAATAAAATAAGTGTGAACAGAATTGCTAAATTTTCACAGTGGCTGAGAAAATTAGGAATTTTACAGAGGCCATAAAGGTTGTTCTGTGTTTTCATAATTAGATCATATCCTGGGTTTCAAGTCCCAGTTGAGAGTTTAATTCTCCAGAGTGCAATGGTTCTGGGCATTCAGACTGAAATTCAGATTCAGATTTAACAATATAAATGAGTTAAGACTTCTTGTCTAAGAACAAAGTGACAGATCCACAGTCTATTGATGATCTTTGGCAGAGATCAGGTAATTCTTTATATGCATATATCTGATTAAGGTGTTTAATCAAACTCATCTATTTTTCAATTACAACAGTCTCCCAAGGTACCTCCTAACAGACAGTCAGTACCTACCAGTGTAGTTACGATCACAAAGAATTTCAGTGAAATCCCCCCGATAGAAAAAATATTAAAGTTAACAGGAAAATGTATTTCTCTTTATATAAAGAACATTAAAAAAGAGTTTATTTCTAACTTAGATCCTTACTGGTGTTTAACCAAAATGTCATTCTCTGCTCTGACGCTATTATATCTCATTGAGAAGCTTTGGAAGAAACTGGTATTTCACTGAAGTTGTACATCAGTGTATGTGGTATATTGCAAAGTGAAATGTGCTCTTTTGCATTTAAATGGGCAAGGAGATGAAAACATTAAATTGTGGTTCATTACAAACAAACATAAGACTGTCCATTTGTTATATTCTCTTCCCCTGACTCAGCTGATGAGCAACCAAATCACTAATACAGGCTTTATACCATTTGATAGGTTTGTGCCTTTACCGCACTTACAGAAAGAAGTTGATTTGCATCCTGCAGAGTAACTAATATTCTGTAGCTAATTGTGTGCACTGCCATGACAGAACATCTAAAGAAGGACATTACCACATACATCTCAGAGGGAATAGAAAGATACTTCATTTATAGTCACCCATCTGTCTAGTCACAGCAGAATTACACACAAACACAATGCACAAATTACTATGTCCTTCAGGAGCCACTCTCCCATCAAAAAAGCCTGGTTCTCTGCACAACTCAATTCACATACCAGTTTACTGTGTTGCAAGATTCTGTACATTGCATGCTTGATGATAGGCACAGAAATCACAGAGAATTAGAGGGGAGAAGATAAATGCAAAGCTTAATATCAACATAAGGAAAAACAATTTAGCTTTATTTTTTTCCCAGCACAGTCTGTATGCTCCTGATGTCTCCCAGTGGGACACTGTCCTGTGAAAGTGAAAAATACTGCAGAGGTCTTGTCAAAATGCAGTTGAGCAAAGATGAATGTTCTTCTGGAGAACAGAAAATCAGTTTATTTTCATATTTATATGACTCAGAGACTCTTAACAGCAATTAACTGTTGAGAATATCGGTAACTTATAATTAATCATAAACATGAAAGTAAAGGGAACTATTATCGCACTGACTTCTCAGTGGCACATTCCATAAACACATCTTTTTTTGAAGAGTCAGAGAAAGCACTCTAATGTATAAGCAAGGGACTCCACAGGGCATCCTTCCACCATGCTGCAAAATCACTGACTTTCTGAAGCTAATGCTGACCAAGCTCCTGTGTCTGCACGAGGCAGCTCAGCATGGTGCTCACGTTCAATCAGAAATGTAACATTACACCTAAGATAGAAGATTTCACAGCAGGAAAACAGTTTGGATGTGGCATCATACACATTCAGTTACACTGCTTTTAAATTACATAGTTGAATGCTATGTCCCATGACTCCAGAGCTGGTGTGAGATGTTGCCAGTTTCAGCATTTCTGCAGTGGTTACCATTATGCAGTATAGTTGTACAGAGCTGTCAATGCAAGATTAGATTAGTCTTGGAAAAATGTCTTAATTGCACTTGAAATAGTCTGTATTCTGAGCAACTGCCCTACCATCGATGAAAGAAAAAAAGTATCTTCTGTTCTATATGCTGACATATTTGCTTTGGTGTATTTGCAAGTATAGATGTGTTTGTGGGAGGCATTTTCATGTTTATGTTTCTGGCAATAAGTGTCAGATCAATTCCTATCACCCTATATGGATTTCTGCTTCATGCAGTTTTAATCTACTCAGTGTCTTCTTCTGGCTGTTCAATCCAGACCAGATTTCCTCCATTTCTTTATAAAAAACAACTGCAATTTCATCCAAATATTATTCCTCTCATGACATAATTCAGTGAAAATAGTTTAATCAAAATATGCACAGACAGAAAATAAACCCCTCATTTTGCTCGTATTTCCAAAATTTCCACAACTTTTAAGAACTTACTATACAGATTCATCAGTTACACCTCAAATTTTGTGCCTATAATGTGAATCTTTTTGATGATCTTTGTTTAGAGAAAGAAGTTCTGTTCAGTATGGAAAACTGTCTTAGGTAAAACCAGAAGGCACTAACACAGACTTTAGTTTCCCCTTCCCAGTGGAAAAATGGGGGGAAGAGTGTCAGGAAAGAAGGAGACATCCAAAGAAAACCTTTTTCCCTTTAGCTAAATGAACCTTGAGAGACTACTCTGCATGGCCACCATCAGTAGGGAGGTGGGGAATAAGAGACTTCCACATGACCCAAGTGAGGGAGACTCAGGAGTCTCTGTCAGGGAAAGCTGTTGTATGGAGGTACATTTCAGTTTTTGGACATCCCAATAGGGGAGCAAAGAAGACCCCTGAAAAGAGGGGGGAGGGTGAAAATAGAAGGGGAGCAGTTAAAAAGCACTGGGGGGAAGGATGCAAGCATAGAGCTCCTCGCCTTGGTGGTGGAACACCACGCTAGACAGAGGTGGGAATGGAGGAGGGAGAGGTGGGAATTCAGGAGATGCTGCAGTTCAGCAGGACATAACCCGGCGGTGAGCTGGAGGAGTGATACATGAGGACTTCAGCCATACAGAATAGGGAAGGAGGACAGGAAAAAAATGAATGCAAGGAGCCCTGGCTGCCGGCTGTGAACTTGAAACTGCTTATTATCTAAGAACATATTATCCGAGTTATGAAATGTGGGACACTCTGGAAACATTTTGTATAAAATGTTGCATAACTGGGCCACCGAGATTTAACATAGCTACACCAACAGTCATTAGAAGTACCTATACAAAAAAATCAGTCATGAAAAAAAGCCTCACAGACCAGTGAATATATTCCGCCCTAATTTAAAAGATTTTGGCAATTAAAGGAAGGGTTTGTACAGGTTTTAAAAAGATAAGGGAGAACGACCCTAGTAATAGTGAAGCATATGTGAGAGGTCCTTGTTTCAAGTACAGAATGTTTTATCTTAGATCATACTACTTCTGCAACAAAACCAATTAGTGACACAGCAGAAGGACTGGGATCATCTATTTAAAAATAATAATAAAAAAAAATTACAAGGAGACTGGTCAGACAAAACAACACAAAGAAAAACAAAACAAAAATTAGAAAGTTATAGAAGCCTTTGGACCAGAAATAGAGACATAGCTAATTGCTTAAGTACATCACAGACACATTCTTACAGACACACTCTTAATCTAGGCACACGTGTGGTAATTCCTATCAACTTATATTCATTGGCAGACTTATGTTATTTCCCTGGCATACAAGCTAAAGCATTTCCCAGGCATATCAGCCAATTAGGAAGGGGTCAACTTTTCAGGTTATGTTAAACTTAAATTTTGTTCAGATTAAAAAAAGAAAAAAATTACTGTGTCAACTAAAATTGTTGACAGCAAGGCATGCACTTAACCAGCATTCCTGTCTGAGGATAATTCAGCTGTGGCATGTTACAAGCCTGTTTCTGAAGCTCAGTGTAGTAAATAGGAGCTCACATTCCCAGAGGAATACAAGGCTTGCAAGATATTTTTTGAGATAACAAATATTCCATATGTGGCATCTTGTTAGCAATCTAACAGTTAAAGAACTATAATTTTAAACAGCAACCTTGAGCAAATGGTTATTTGTAGGTTTTCATAAAATCCCGTATAAAACGTGGGTCAAATTTCAGTAAGAAGGCAATTGCCTGAAATACTGTTGCAGTTTAACCCAAGCTAGGAACTAAACCCCATGCAGCCATCATGTCAGGATGGTAGAGAGAACTGGAAGGGTCAATTTGAGAAAATTCATGGGTTAAGATAAAAGACAATTTAATATGAAAAGCAAAAGCCATGCAGAGAAATAAAGCAAACCAAAGAATTCATTCACCACTTCCCATAGGCAGGCAGGTGTTTGGCCATCTCCAGGAAAGCCAGGCTCCACCACATGTAACAGATTATTAGGATGAGAAAAGGCCATCACTCCGAATGTTCCCCCCTTTCCTTCTTCCCCCAGCTTCATATGCTGAGCACGATGTGATATGACAGGGAATATCCCTTGTGTCAGCTGGGGTCAGCTGTCCCAGCTGTGTCCCCTCCCAGCTCCTCACACACCCCTAGCCTGCTCACTGGTGGGGTGGGGTGAGAGGCAGGAAAGGCCTTGGCTCTGTGTAAGCGCTGCTCGGGACCAGCTAAAATACACCTTTGTTCTTAACACTGCTCTGGTCACAAATCCAAAACACAGACCAATATCTGTGTTACTGTTTGCAGGAGATTTGAAGGAGCAGAAAGCCCTGACTGTTGCATTTCCACATCCCTTCCTGCTGAGCCACCTCCTATGTCGTTCTTCTGGGGCACAAGCTGTGCAAGTGTAACTCCAAATATGAAGTTTGTCCACTGTTGCAACAGTGGTGCAGCTGGCTATCACTAGCTGTGCTTGCATTCACACTCAGCAATGATTTCCCTGAGAATCCCAGGACTTCCAAGACCAGTCTTCTACACAGAGGAACTAATGGACTGGCTGGAGACAAGGGACTGACTTCAAGCTAAAAGACTGACTGATCTTTGAGCCACCTTCTATCATAAATGATTATTTGATTGAAGAACTCAATACATGAGCTCTCCAGGTGGGAATTTTAAAGGGATGTAGAGATTCCCCCAGACAGTTCCTTCAGTGCTTCATTCAATTTGTGAGCTTAAATGTCTTGATTAATGTCCTGAGTATAGTGTCCCAGTCAGATCCTACCGGGGAATTCATCCAATCATCTGTAGGTAAGCCGTGTGAAAACAGCCTGTAGAAACTTGCTGCAGACACAGAAACTTCCATGTAGGACAACCATTGCACATACTTTTGCAATGGTTGGAAGATGTTTTCTATGCTGTTTGAGATAGCTTGTGAAAATGCACCATGCATTCACTGGGGCTGCCAAGCAGTACCGCAAGCCAGTAGAAGAGTGGCTTGGGGAGTCTTGTCCAAGCTAACCATACCAACCGCTCTAGCAATAACGACTTCCATTTTCACCCAGACCAGTTGTTTTGGGTGATTTCATTCCAGATGCAAGTACTACAGGATGCCAAGGTCCAAAGTTTGGTGGGTTTTTTTGGTTTGCTTTTTTTTTTTCCCCAAACAAATATTCTGTCCATTACATATGTCACAACACTTACCATCAAAGCAAAGTCATCCAGAGAAGGTGTGGATCTTGCTAAACGCTCCAAAGAGCTATGGGAGAGTGTTAAAATCATTTCTCCCACCGCACACCCAAGAAGGATGTGTTGTGGTAAGGAATCACAGCAAGACGGGAACTGCGGAATGACTAACTCTGTTTCTCACCTTCCCATAGTTTGTGTTTCCACGGAATCCATAAAACTGGAAGATTATATATAGAAAGAGTAGGCAACATTGTATTTAAAATCCAGCTCAAATTTGGTAACTGAGAGCTTAGTAGTATTTGTTTAACAAGATTCAGCACAAAGCTAAGAACTGGGGAATGGCAAATCATGCATGACATCTGCCAACAAATGTAATCTCCCTAATTCTGCTATACTCTCTATTGTTAAAAACCCCCAAACCTTAAAATCCAATAAACTTCATTTTTTATAGTCCTTCTACTCTCATTATTGATTTCCATCTACATTTTTACAGAAGCCACCAGACAAATGTTTCCAAAAAAATGAAGTCTGAACAACTGAATTAAGTAATAAAGCCCCTGTCAGTAACATCAAGTTTGGAAGTGTCACTGTTAATAGTACACCATTTGAGATAACAAACTTCAGTGTATGTAAAGTAATCTTGCCCTATTTAGGTATGTGCATGTCAAAGGGAAAAGTTCAGGGTCTCTTTCATATTTTCTTAATTTTGACTTACAACAAAGACCACATTTGAATCATGAAGATCTACTGTGTCTTATTATAAAATCTCTATTTCTAGGAAGAACTATAAAGAACAGACTCACTGATGTATACACTTTATAAATGACCACTGAAGTATTGAGTAAACTTTCAATGAGCAGTACCAGCTAATGCCTGGGAGAATTCTAGAAGCCAACAAAGATCTCTTTAATTCAGCTGCTTAAAATACGCAGCTTTGCATTTTGGGATCATTAAATTTTACCTAATATATTAGTCTTCTTTACAGCTTTTCTGTACCTGGAACTACCAAACAGCCAAGGATGTTTCAGTCTGGATGAGAGATAAATAGAGGAGAGAGATATAACAGAGGTCTATTAAATTCTGAGCAGATTGAAGAAAGTACATACAGACGGTCCATTCTCTTTTCTGATACAGGGAATAAGGGAATGACTTACTACCAAAACAACCAACCACCAAAAAACCCAAGCCCAGAAAAAGCAAGGAAGGAAAACAAACATAATGTCTCACACAGCAAATTAAGGTGAGAAAGTACTTGTAAATTTTTACAATCTTTCAAAATTGACAGGAAAAATTAATGGACAAAAAGATTGGTTTGGAATCATTAAATACAAAACTACCATTATGGCTCAGGAAGTCCTGGAAAATTTTCTATGATTCCAGATTAGACTCTCCTTAGGTTGTCAATACTCTAATACTAATCCGTTTTAGGTCTAATCTGATATGCACCTGAATATGTTCTTATGCCACTCTTGTGCTTTGAAATCTCTAAGCATTGTAAAACTATCTATCTCCTGGGTTTTGCTATTTTTTAATCATTATCTTTGCCTAATACATACAGAAACAAATAAAAATATGAACTTTTTCTATTCCAGAACTCACATGTAAAAATCTCAAAGAGATAATGGATACATCCTATAGCTAAACCCATACACTGTACTGAAAAAAAAAAACCCAAAAAACCAAGTCTCAGGCATTAGACATCATCTCTTTAAATATCTCCAACTGTTGCATCAGGAGCAGCTTCTCTCCTCTATGGTTACTAAACAAGAAGCCTTTTCCTGAAAACTATGTTACTGAAAATTACAGAAATATAACAACATGCAAACAAAAGAGGGTTTACTTTTAAGAGCTTCTCTGCAGCTTAAGTAAGCACCGTTAAATTCCTACATGCTGCTGCCAACATAAGATATAACAAAGAAGACTCGTATCAGTAAAACTGAAGATCCTAATTTGATAACACAAAAACAGGTATTTTGTGTTTATAGCAGTGGGCTCACCAATCTACTGCTTTCTTCTTCCAACACAGGATACACTCATCTTCCAAAAAGGAATCACTGGTATTATATGTTCCATTAGGTATTTTTCTTTTTCTCCTTGCCCTGTTTTTTCATTTGGATTACTTTCTCATTTCTGCTTCTTGATTACTTCTCTCCCATATTAAAACCAGCTTTTTAATGAACCATCAGCTTACCCTGGCAATCCTGCAATATCACTCCGAGTACAGCACTTGCATTTGTACTTCACAAACATCCAGACACCTTTATAGGTTTCTTAAGAAAATGAACTTTGAATAATGCTACATTCAAAGTAGTGATGTTTCAGAAGGAGAAAAGACTTACGTATATTCATTAGAATGCTTCTTCCAGATGTATTAAAAAAAAAAAACCACCAAACAAACAAACAAACACACACAACAACAAAAAACACCCAAACAAACAAACAAACAACAAAAAACAAACCACGCACACAAAACAAATCAAAACAAAACAAAACAAATGAAAAACCAAACCACAAATGCTATGTGTCCAAGTTAATGGATTAACAACAAACACAGGCAACAGATTATTATTAATAATAATAATAATAATTCCATTTATTTGTGGAATTAGTGTGGCTAGGGACCAGTGACCTGTGGAGAGATACATTAAACACTGCAGATTGCTAAAACTCTGCACAGGATGTGTTTCTGGGGAGCCAGGCTGGGAAAGAATGTTTCAGTAAGAAAGTAAAATACAGATTTACTCCCTTTTGTTAATAAGCCATAGCAGTGCAATTGCATTTCATTGTTGCCTTTATGTATTTACTAGTGTGCTGAAGGCAAAGTATTTACAAAGTCTTTGCATGCACATTGTACATTAATTAAAAAAAAAAAAAAAAAANAACAGATTATTATTAATAATAATAATAATAATTCCATTTATTTGTGGAATTAGTGTGGCTAGGGACCAGTGACCTGTGGAGAGATACATTAAACACTGCAGATTGCTAAAACTCTGCACAGGATGTGTTTCTGGGGAGCCAGGCTGGGAAAGAATGTTTCAGTAAGAAAGTAAAATACAGATTTACTCCCTTTTGTTAATAAGCCATAGCAGTGCAATTGCATTTCATTGTTGCCTTTATGTATTTACTAGTGTGCTGAAGGCAAAGTATTTACAAAGTCTTTGCNAATTTTTTTCAAAATTTTGTCATGAACATTTTTAAAAAATTAAAAAAAAAAAAAAAAAAAAAAAAGCAGGAAAACCATCAATTTGCTGAGTCAAATGAGAGACTGGTAAAGCCTGGAGATGCTGAGCCTTCGCACAATTTCTCATCTATGAACTTTGGACTAGATAATCAAAAGCTACACAATTCATTGCTGCACCTATAACCATCCCCGTGGTCCCTCCAAGAAGTTTATTCCATGTACTGGTCTTAACATGATTATTTTATTGGCATTGCTCTGCTAAAAGACTTTTGCAAATACCATCCAATTTTCCAGCTCTTTCTAAAAGATCAAAAGATGCACCTTGCATAGTAGACGGGAATTTACACTGATGAGTGCCTATTGTCTTGAATACAGATGCTGCTCACAGTGTTTCCCCAAGGCTAAATGTGTATGCCTGTAATAACTAACTGCAGTTAGACCCTGAAAGCAGACTTGTATTGGAGATAAAAATATGTTTGTGCTAGACAATAGCTTTTTCTTGAACAGCCCTCAGGCTAAGATCTTCAGGGCCTCCTAATTAGGGAGGATGGCACTGAGCTTGAAACCTGTAATTCCAAATAAGGAAGCTGGAAAGGGCACGTAACTTCTGGTTGGAAGCAGTAAGAAGCGTGCTCGGCTGTTGCTGCTGGTAGTAGATCCTGCAGCTTGAGATCCATTTCTGGCAGAGATCTGCAGACCACCCTGGTCCATGGGTTTGTTCATGTAGTGGGAGGCAATTTAATGGACTTCACAACCAGAGCACAACCTGGCCAGGGCACTAACTCATATTTTCTCAGATTTTTTTTTTTTTCCCCCAAATACAGAAATAAGTTCATATTGTGCTAAAACACCCCTATCATGTCCCTTTCTCAATCATACTATTGTATAGCCTTTACAGTTTTAGCTTTCCATGTGAGACAGGTTGCTGCCCTTTTATCTAAAAGTCACATATGGAGGTCAGTAATAAAGCTTATTTTATCATGCTACTCATTTGAACAATATGTTTAAAAGATGTGAAATTATTTCACAGTATTTCTTCAAAATTCTGCTAAGGAATAAATTATTTTTAAGTATCTCTCATAATCTCTCATATTTTTGATAATTAAAAAGACGGAATCATTTTAAATTTACTCAAAAAGAAAAGTTGTAGGACTTCAACTATCATATATTCATTACATCATGCGTATATAAAGAAAAAAATACCAAAGATACTTAAAAGAAAAACCAAACTGTATTATGATCTCTGAGCTGCAAAATACATACAGTTGAGGGGATTATTTTTTTCCCATTGGATGATACCAAGAACAAAAGGGTGAAAAAAAAATTCCACCAGGATATGACTAGCAAACAAGATGCTTGATTATTACAAGTGGCAATGCAAAGCATATCCTTCATGAATAACTTACAGAAAATACCATCTCCTTCACAAGGTATGCACAAAAGTTTTAAACGTGCTCTCATGTAGAAATGTATCTTCACAGTGATTTTAAGGTTGTGTTTATATGTCATATCAGAAAGCAGCAATTCTGGAAGCAACATTTAAGCACATGTCCAATAATGAATCTGAAGTGATTTGCACGGAACCACAAACACGAAAATAAATTCTAGGCATCATAATTTTTTGAGGCAATTTTAGAGGTTTGCTTATCCTCATGTCTGATGTGAATATTTTACACCAATACTTTTCATTTTGAAACATCTAATAGTAGTGAACTATAAAGCAGTTCACAGAAATATGTGTTTTAAGTATTCAGATAATTGGAATATATACAGATATTGTAAAAGCAGACTCTTCTTTCAGCCCATTCAGAGTAGAATAAAATAACTTATTTTTCTATTCTTGTTATTAAACTATGCATTCCATTAAAAAACTATTTTAATTTTCATTACAAGTTCTGATGAATTCTACTTAAAAGCATCAGTCCAGGACAAAAAAAAAATCTAAAAAATCATACAAGAGGGTATGCATAAAATATTTTTTAAATGGGCATTCTTTCATGGCACTAGGAAAAAAAATGTTAAACTATTTACCAACTCCTGAATGTGCAGAAATCAAATAATCATTCAGTCTTCTTGATGGAAATTACAATGCAAATAAGTTACCTCAGAAGACTATTTGACTGCCTTGTCTCCTGACCCGTATCTGTATTTTTTTTTAAGGTCATTGTTTTTAATAGCACTTGATAGTTTTTATGATAGAATGACAAATTAATTTGGCTTGTCTAGATCCATTTGCAGTGTCTTAAATGCTTCACCCCTATATGCCCATATATTTAAGCCACATCCTACAATTTCAAACAGGAATAATAATGTGCCAGACAATTTCCTCAAAGCTTATCTTCCTCTTTAAGATGGAGATATAAAAATACAAACAATATCTAGCACTTCAACACCTGGGTGACTCTTTAATAATGTGATTTTACACTCTTCAGAAAATCTACAGAAGCAACTAAATTCACCACTTAAAAGACTTTTTTTGTATTGAAAAGCTAAGTTTCATCAATGAAAGAAACAGAGAACTGCTTAAGATAGCTGTGATTATGGTGAAGTAGAGTAGAGACAGCCTGAGAATTCAGCACCCTTCAAAACCAAAGCAGTGTTTCATGGGGTTAAAAACTAGGACTCAGGTTTGCATGGGGGATGCCTGCAAACAGGATGTGCTGAAATGACTGAAGCAGGGACTGTCCTGGCTCTGTACACTCCTGTCACAGCTGGAAGTTACAAAGGGAAGAGCAGAAAGGGACACCTTCCTACTCCACTGGTGTTCAGAGTTCTGTGTATTTTCTAAGTTAAAAGGAACAGCACTTGCTATTAGTAATGCTGAGTGTCAAGTACAGCAGTAAAGGAAAAAATAAAGAACATTTTTAATCATCCTGCAAAACATCTGTGAACATGAGCCAGGGGTCTTAATACCCTCCTACACACCACCATTTTTGCTCCTGCAGTTTATAAAATAATGCAAAAAGGGCATAAGCAAACATAAAATCCTCCAGAATTATAGTTTCAGATCATTTCCCAAAACTGGAAAGTTGCCTGCCTTGAGGAAACAACATACATGTGTGATAAGAATCTTCAGTGGCTTTGGCAGGTTCTCTGCTGCCTATAATGAGTTTCCAAGTGATTTCAGGATTTCATCAAATTGTAGGTTAGCAGCTTTACAGAGTCTGTATATAGCAAAGTAAAATAATTGCTTTGTGTAACTCAACAGCCCTCCAAGCAAACAGGCTATAACTGCCATGTTGTTAATAAAACAGCTAGTTATAAATCAAGCATATTCTGTGAATAAAATATAACCAAATGTTATCAGCTTGCTTAAACTAATTTTAAGTGTTGTCTGGCAGCTAAAATAAAAATACCCTAAAACAGGCTAAACACAATGAAAATTATACAGCATCTCCAAAAAATGACCTTAAAAGACATGGAAATAAATGGGTCCAAATACCATTTTTCTTGTATGTATGTATGAACAAACATACAAGAGGCTAGAGGCTCTTCAAACAACTTACACACATGGTTGGATGGAAACTATCCATCCTTTGTTTGCGACAGCTTCAGGAATTATTTTACAATGCCTTCTACATTGCAGCACAGATTTTTACTTCTGCTATTGGCAATGTATTTTTCCAGCTACATAGCCTGTTTTGTATTTGAGTAAGTGAATAATCTGACTGTTGCATTTTTATGATCACTTAAAAAAGGTCATGTTATTCATATAGTAATCTTTAGTCCCTATATATTCTCTTAGTCCCACTATATTTGCTTTCTCCTTACTTCTACCGTTACTGTTCATTAAATGTAAAGATTCCTACACTGAAATTACAGAAAGAGAGTTTTGGTTTCTTTAAGAAAGAATGAATCCCATAGCATTTCAAGACTTTCGTGTTCTACTATATTTGTGTGTCTCATTCTGATTCCCAGCAACACATTAAAGCTGGCAGTCTGGCCCTTGGTGGGAGAGAGGTATTTTTCAAACAGATTTACTGTTTAACATGTATCAGCTTACTTATGCCAAATGTTGGTTATGTGGATGTAACTTGGCTAAAGTTTTATTTCACGACAAAATTAGTATTTATGAAAGTTCAAATAAAACCAAAGCAAAGCAAAGTAAAGCAAAGCAAAGCAAAGCAAAGCAAAGCAGACTTCTGACTCCATTAGCCATATTACTTCTCTGAAGTAGCGGGAACAAAGTCAAAATTGGAAGTGTATGGCTTCAAAAACATTTCATAATCAATGTGAGCAGATTTATCAATATTGAAGTGAATGTCTAACTTCACTCAAGTACAGGCCTATCTGCTATCAATGCCATGGATTAGTGCTCTTCCTGTCACATCTTGCTCAAAAGGGATTGAACGGTTTTATGGACTTAGCTTCTTTAAATTTAGCTTGTTACAACATTCACTGACAAAATGCAGAAGATCCTAAGCAATCCTTAAGATATTATGTCAGACTGTCCATATATCCTGACTTTGAGAGNGATGCTTCACATAGTAGAATGTAAGGCAGTAGAATAGACTTGAAATCCATTTGGTTGAAGAAAAAGTAAGGAGTTTGCTTTAAAAAAAAGCACTCAGAAAGTCACTGCTGAGAAATGACTCAGCTTAAGTTGTCACAGATTTTTAAGAAATAAAACTAACTAACTA
>VZTR01034082.1:4299-20750 GCA_013400775.1 Chaetops frenatus
TGTGCTAAGGCTGAAGATCAGCTGTTCTTCCTTCAAAACAAATTCAGCACTTTGGAATTTGGTACATCCCTTTTTTTTATCCCATGAAGAAAGAAAAATGAATAGCCTCCAGGTTATACTTATTTTTGTATATGTAGTATATGTATTATTTCTTTAAACCTACAGAAGGATGAAAAACTCAGACAGAAATCCAAAAAAAAGAGGAAAAAAAGTTTACAATGGCAAAGTACACTTGAAAACATTGTATTTTATGGCCAGCATATTTTGTCTAGGGCAACTTCTGCAAGCAAAGTGGGTTTTAAGTGTTTTAAGTGAATTCTAATGAAAGACTCCTTTTCAGCCCTACTTTGCTTTTAGCAACATTATTTCTTCCTTATTAGCATTCAAGTTTATTAATTACCCATTGCATGTCTAAAAGTATTTTTGAGAAGTGATAATAGCAGCACATTTTGTGATGGAGGGAAGACTTTGTTGCCACTTAGGCCCTTGAAATGTGTGAAGTGGTTTGAGGGTGAAGGAACTTGAGCACTTGAGCCCTGGGTGAAAGTGTAAGTAGATTACAGAATATGTGACAAGCAGGATTTAGAGCCATAAGTGTAACAAGTTGTATGCTAATGCAGCTGAATGTCAAAACAGAAAGAAGATATGTCACTCTCAAAATGGCATGTTATTTTTCTTGACTGCTTAAGGCTTTAAGAATGCACATTTGATTGCTCATTAAAGCAATTATTGTCATAGTTTCTTAAGCACATTACACTGCATCTTTGTGAGATTTTTCTACCCAAGCCATTCAACTTTCTTTGTTTCCTGTTGAAAAATAACATTTAAATTATTTAATAGGCAATTGGTGCAGTCTGGTGACCAAAAGTACAAAAAACCAAGGGGAACTTCTAATGAACAAATTGAAGGCAATTTGAAAATTGCAGGGCTTATAGAACATCACAAGTCTTATCTGAGGAAGAAAAAAATCTCCTCAAAGAATGCCAGTTATAAGTTCAAACCCATTTCCTTGTGAGGGAAGGAAGGAAGGAAGGAAGGAAGGAAGGAAGGAAGGAAGTCTGATATCTTCAAGTCTGAACAAGTGGATGAGATTCTGTTATAAGAATAGATTTAACAATCACAGGAGCCCCAGCCTCAATCTTCAAAGCTCAAATGTTTCTTGTTGACAATTTTTGTACATTGGAGAGGCCAAAAATTTAGTGCACAAGAAACAGGCCCAGAAATTGGCTTTTTTATGCGTATGTAAAAGTCTTTCCCTCCTTCTTCATACATACTGATTATGCCATAAATGCATTAACCTGTGAGAAGTCTCTACCCTAGTTTTAAAAAATAATAAAGAATTTTCCCTATAAAATAATGACACTAATGAATTACATACCCAGTTCTTCATGCCTGACACATAAACAAGTCAAAGAAAAGGTAAGGAACAACTGAAAGCAATCTGAGGATACCAATTTACAGAAGATGGTTTATATTATCTGTTTTCTCGCCAATAATTTCCAGGAGCTACAGCTGAACTTCAGTGAGCAGTATATTTCAAGCAGGTCCATAGCACCATAAAATCTGCTCCCATTATAGGGAATACCAATGAGGCCAGCAAGAGTCCTTCATTTTACATTCAAAAATTAGCTGTCAAATTACTGGAACTTTCAAAATAGAAGAAAGTTTTGCAATATGTTTCTGTTTTCCTCCTAAAAATGCAGAATTATTTTTCCACATCATTGTACTATCTTGAGTACTCTGAAATTCAGCCATGGTGCTGAAATAGCTTTCCTAGTCAATGAAAGGGTACAATTTCACAAAAACCAGCTTTCACACAGATGGCAAGAAATAAGACATTTACTTTTAGACTCCTAGCTTTTCAGCAATCTTAAGTACTGCAAACTTGGATTCACAAAGAGTAAGACAATTAGCTTTTCCTAATATTTCCCAAAGATATATAAAACAGGCAGTAGTATTGTTATGCTACCTGTCAAGTCCTTTGCAATGAAAAAGTTTAGTGTTTCCTCTGTTGTACAAAATAAGATTACACCAAAAATGTTCACATTTCTCTTCTTCATAAACATGCTTTTTTTTTTTTTTTTTTTGCTGAGCTTACAGATTTTTAAGTTGCACAGAAATTAGAGAAAATTGAGTGTTATCTCCAGTCCTGTAAGCTGACATTCAGCCACATGCTGAGCATGAATCCAGTGGTTTACAATATTTTCCTTAGCCTTTATTCTCAACAGGCCTGCATGGATACAACTGTAGCCAGATTGCTAGTAGCTAAGGATTTCTTGCTTACAAATCAATATTTACATTGTTTCCTCAGTTTTTACTACATTATCACTTTCACATTGGCAAACAAATCACCATCAAATTAAGTTTAGAGACTGTAGCCACCCATTCTAGCACTGTCACTACTACACCTGGAATGACATAATCACATTATTAGTAAAAGTATGTGAACTCTTCAATGCAATTATTTGAAAGTATTAATGTGAATAAAGCTTTTTCTATGTGCATGTGATATCCAGGTCTGTTCATCCCTTTGCTGTTGAAAAGCAGAGACACAGACATGACAGGCCCCCCACTTTGCACCATAAGGGCACTGGGTCCCCGTCCTCCCTGTTTCTGTGTTTCTGCTTTGATGCCTGTCAAACAGCCACACTAGGAGCACCAGCCTTTCACCAGTCTCCCAAACATTCGACTTTGTGTCTCCCAGGATATTTTTATTACTGCTGATCTATTCACTGTTGGTAGCAGTGTTCCCTCAAGTGTCCCCGTCTTCCTCCCAGCCCAGACACTGAGCACAGTGAATGGCAGCAAGGAGCTGATCCATCAAGAGACAGACATAGCAAAAAAAACTGCTTTCTCAGCTGTCAGGCATGCAAAGCATCTGTCACAAGAGGCTGTGCTGGCCAAATGGGTTTTCCCTTTGGTTGTAAAGGTGAGCTTTCCATCAGAAGCAGAGAGCTGGCTCCAACCACAGCTGCATCTGCAAGGCATCTACACTCAGCCAGCTCTCTTGCTTGGTAATATGTACAGCCTGGGCAGCTGGTTTTGAAGGAATAAGGAAAACTTGCCTAGCTACAATCTGGCCTTTTCTTTCTTTATGCCATGCACTGTACAACAATAGAAGTTTTCACGATCAGCTGCCCTCAGTCAGGGCTCAAACCTTTGCAGGTACCAGCAAATCTTCCATTTCACTTCCACGGGAACTGCAGCAGCCAGCAAAGCTGCTGAAGCTTTTTACGCTTTTCCTGACATTAACTTATGAACACCACCAGAAGCTGCAGGTGTGTATTTGAAAGGATGCTACATCCCACTGCCCACAGCATGGCCAGTTGCCACAGGGAGCTGCTGTACTGACTGGACACACAGCAGGCAGTGGGTCAGAAATAGCACCAATTCATTGTCTCCTTTGCCACTGGGCACTCATTTCCTTTTCACAGCTCTTAAATTCAAGCAAGGAATTGAACCTTCAGGTGGCTCTGGCAAACCAACTATTTAAGGATTTGTTACTGTATGTCGTGATATTGATTCAGTAACGTTCCTCCAGCTCCTGCTTTGGGTAAATAAGACAGACCACCCACAGCTTCCCAACACAAACCCCAAACTCTTTCAAAGCCTGGTCTTACAATGACTGTGAAACACACCATGATGTAGGTGCTGTTCATCCACGTGAAAGCCCTACAACCCCTCTTGCTTGGAGGAACTTGTATTTTTGGAACCAAGGAATAATCAAAAGAGGANCAAAGAAGGTATGACACTTCTCCATAACATGCTGGTTTTAAAAGTGGATTATGTGAATTTGGGAACTGGCCAGAGATGATGGGATGGTGGGCATGGCAGCTAAGCTCCTTCCCAGGGACTGGAGCTGACCCAGGCTGTGCTTCTAGGGAAGTTAGCTCTGTTATAACTGCACATGAAGAAATGGAAAGTAACAAAAGCATATTAAAAAAATGAGGAAAAGGTGGGATCGGCACCAATTCAAATTCTCCATAATGGTGGCCTCAGTTAACAGTCCCAGGATGGTCACATACAGAGATACAGGACTTGTCAGCCTACAAAGCAGGTTTAAAATGCCTGGGGATGCCCAAAATCACACATTTGAACCCCAGCCGGGCTGCCTCATGCCTTCAGCTCTCTAGGAAAAGCAAATTGCAGAGGTTGTGCTTTAGGGCATGGGGTTTCATCTCATTCCTTTGGTCCTGCATGCTCTAACTAGGAGCAATGCTGATTCCTTTTCTCCTGGGTAATTCAAATGAAGATGGAGAAATTGTTAAAAGATGAGAGGGATGAGGGGAATACATACATCTTATTACCAAACTCTATTTAGCAGTAAAGAAAAGAGATGAGTAAATCTGAAGGTTTTATGCATCTTTAAATCCAACCCTGATGTCCTTCATAAGCCAAGTCTTTTAAACACAGTTATAATATACTTATACATCACCTCTCTGGTGCTTCGTGTGAATCGTTAATGTCACAATGAAGGAAACAGTGTTACTTCCTAGGTAATTACTGTGAATCTATTCAAATGAATTAAGTCTCCATTGAAAGGCTTGTTTGTTCCATATCCATCCTGCTAACGGGTATCTTTTCCTTCATTCTATCTGGTAAACTGTCAAGCCTGCTACGCTGGAGAAATCAATAATTAAACAGCTTTACAGTAATTACTCCAATAACACACATTCTCGCCACTTAAAATACAAATTAAATCCACTAAATTAAAATTTACACTATCAACAGACAAAGCTGGGTATGTCAAGCACTAGCCCTCAAAGAGCTTCAGCACTGCTCAGAAAGTCATTACATTGAGCAACAAGTCTCCTGCAGAATATTTCACAGGGTATTCTACTTGCTCCTTGGTGTTTACCATCAGTGTGTTTCAAGATGTGAGATGTGAGTCAATAATAGAACCCCAGCAAGCAAGGAAAAGACGGTGCTTTTCTCATACAGCACAAACAAATTAGTTTCATTTGCAAGCAATTTCAGGGTAACTGACCTCCCTGCATCTGATCCTGTATTTACAGCAAACGCCTACATGGACACATATACAATATTAATACAGTTTTAAATATGTACATACAAATAAATACTTTCATGGATTTATTTATAAGTGTATATCACTGTTTTGATAACATGCATGTTCAGATGCATAAGATACCAGGCATTTTTCTTATTTCAGGAGGGTTCTTTTAAAATGAACTGAATACAGGTAATTCCATTATTTTATAATCAGAAAATTAATATTTTGGTGTATTCTAATGAAACACCCCAAATGTGTACAAACAAGTGTAGATGATGCAGGCATGTTCATCCCAAATTACATTAAATGCTTAAATTGCAATAGCTAACTTCACATTATTAATCCCCTAATTATAGGGGAGACTGATGACAAAATTTTAATAAGATGGGGTCATAGATATGAGAGTTGCACAGCTAAAATAAGAGAGCCTGTCCTCTCACACCCAGCCCAACTGCTTCACTACTCCTGAGTCACTTTCACCCTGACACAACTTCATGGTAAAACATGGTAAAACAGAAGGGCTAATTTTCCTCTTCATCATTGCCATTCACCATTTCCCCAGGGCTGGAGTAAGGATGGAATCACCATCCCTGGAAGTGATCAAAAGGCACGTGGATGTGGAATTTGGGCATATGGTTGAGTGGTGAACACTGTGGTGCTGGGTTAATGACTGACCTCGATCTTGGAGGCCTTTTCTACCCATAAGGATTCTGTGAAGGTGGGGCAGGAATAAGTGTCAAACTGCTGCTTTGCTGGGTGGCAGAGAAAGAAATCATGGCCTGACAGTCATAAAACTGAGATATCTGGAAGTCTTGCTGAAGGACCAGCTCAGCTTTATGTCTTCCTTTAGGCCAAATTCTCTACCAAGGCAATAATTTTAATGGTTTAGGCATATCTGTTGAGACATGAATATTTCTTATTTTAAGTTCTTATTTTAGAACAACCAATGTTTTCATCTTATCTACCTCAGGCAAAACAGGTTGGTTTTTTTTCTAGAAGGGGCCAAAAAATAAGCAATCCTAAACCCCATCTGAACTCATGGCACAGGCAAAAATCCTGAAATTACTTTAAAAAAGAAATAATCTGACATAAATATGCTATATTCAAACCTAGTCTCATTTTAAGTATCACTTCTTCCTAGTTTGAAATAGGTGTCTGTACCCCACAGGTGGAATTAACCAGCAAACCCCAATTCCCAGTTGTGCTGCAGTATATATTAACATGATCTTGATTTTTCCTATTATTGTATACATAGAACAATTTTCTTTATTGGACATGACTAGCCAGGCTTGAGTGATGTAGCAGTGACTTCAAGGTCCCTGTTTGAAGCCGTGTTCCTCTCTGGAAAGCTCTGTGATGTGCTCCTACAACAAACTGGAGATCAGAGCCCACAGAGTTTTTAGGCTTTTCTCTCATTTATGGAAAAGATGAGATTCTCTCTTATTTTTTTGTTCAGCTAAGCCACTGGTATTCAATCTTTGCTGAGCTAATCACTTGACATTTCACAAAATATCACTGTATTCTTCCTTACAAAATGAGCCTTGCTCATGCCTTAGGTAAAGGAAATGGATGTACCAGGCCAGTGTCACTGAAAGACTAAAACCTTCAGCCCATGCACCTTTTTGGGAGGCAACCCCAGCTCCTCCTACTCTTATTGACATGACTCCTGATCTTATTGACCAAACTTTCCCTACTGATGACTGAGTTAATTTCAAGGCCACTGGTTTACACAGGCACATAAAGGATTATTTTAGATGTTGAGAAGCAAAAGCTTTAGCTGAGATGCAGTGGCACACAGAGGGAGCAGGCAGAGCTGCTGTCTTATTGAAGAACCACAAAACAGTTTGGGTTGAAATGGATTTCAAGACCATCTCATTCCAACCCCTTGCCATGGACAAGAACACATTTCACCAGACCAGGTTGCTCAGAGCTCCATCCAACCTGGCCTTGAACATTTCCAGGGATGGGGGAACCCACGACTTCTCTGAGCAACCTGTGCCAGTGCCTCACCACCCTCCCTGTAAGGAATTTCTTTCTAATACCCAACCAAAACCAACTCTTTAATTCTGAAGACATTTTGTCTCTACTCCTACCCTGGCTATCCTGTTTCTATTTTCACTCTGTGTTGGGCTACTGCTCACACTTAAAGAGTGTGTTTTGACAGTGGGGCAGTGATTCCATGGAAGAGCCTGAGCATGATCTCTGCTGTCACTGAACCTGAAGGCAGTGCTCTGCTTTAGGGTGAGTGACCTTGAGATGAGGGCATTCCACATGCTCAATGTACTTTCAATATCACACAGGTCAGGAAAGGCTAACAGGTGTGGAGGAGACTGGAGAGGCAGTAAAGAGAAATCACAGGGAGAAAGGGGGAAAAACAGCAGCAAAAAGATGAGCTGTGAAAAAAGCTGCATTCATTGATGCTTAACATAGCTATCACACAGAGCACTGCTCCTGTATTTTTTATAGTTTTGGTTTTTTTTTTGCTTTGTATGCTTCTATTTACATTTAACAAGACCTTTCATTCATCCTCTCTGCACTCAAATAATAATAAAAATAAAAAAATCAGAAAGCAAGCTCCAATGGGACTCTAAGCTAACACTTACACACTTCTGATGGCAGCATAAAGAGACCAGCACCATCCTGGTCTCTTGACCTACATGGGAAGCACTGCTATTGTGCTGAGGCAGCACAGAAAAAGAGATAAAATGCTCTCCCTTGAAACAGCTGTGAAATAATGCAGACTCTGCTGTGTGCTAGGTGTACAGCTACTGCTGCTCTGGCAAACGCTGGAGTGCTTTTCCCCCACACATCGCTTCAGGAAATAAAAACCTAAAAATCCAAGAAAACACTCCAAAGTAGAGCTGAAATTGATTTTTTTCTGCCTTTTCAGTTTTGATGCTAGATATGTGTTTGACATCTCCCTTGACTACACTTGTGTTCCTCTAATTCATTATTTTCACCCAGATTTTAAGCTGGGTGAATATTATTAATTAAGTGGATATGGCAGCAGCTTCTGAGCTGATGCCCTGCTTGTATTACATCTGGGAAATGGGATTGCATCAGCCTTCAAAAAATATAAATAGTGTGAGATATTTCTAAGTTATGAATTATCCTTGCCTACTAAATCAACAACAGATAAATGAGGTGTACTCTTTTCATCATATTCATCCAAAACTCTCAAAAAAATCCCAAAGAACTGCCAAGCTGCCATTAGTTACACAATTTTCAAAACAAAGCCAGGCTTTCAGGATGTCTGATATTTCTGTCACATCCTGCTACTTGTAAGCTATTTGTCATTTTGGGTCATCATCTCCCCTGGGTGGAATCTCTTCTTCCCTCTCTGCTTATTCTCCACAGAATGGTCATTACTTCAGGAGGGTGAGATATCAATTTTAATAATTTTATGTTAATATTTTTGTCAGAAATGGGTAAAGACAACAATTTTATCTCATTAGCTAATTATTACAGAGCTGGGAATAATCATGTTTGTCAGCCCATTTCCCTGCTTTGTACCAAAATCTCAACCACTATCACTGAATGCTAGAGAATACAGTGCACATCCTCTTTTTGGCTGAAAAGAACTTTTTCTAGGAGTTTCTAAAAATACTATGAAAGCTATACCAAAAATGAATATGCCTTGAAATATGGAGCATAGTAATGAGTATGAAACTCCTTATAAAAAAAAGTATTTCTAGATTTTCTGTGAATTTATTTAGGACATGGACTTTCCAGGTACCAAATCAAACACTAAATATAAATATTTACTAAACATCGTGATGATGCTGCAAGACATATACAAAACCAAATACCTGACATGACACGCTCTCAGTTTTTACATTGGTAAAGAAAACATTCATTTTTTAATTACACCATGTTGCTTATTTCAGTTGCAAAAAAAGAAAAGAATAATGGGGGCTCACAGAGGCACACCAAATTTATTCATTTTCAGATCCTGAGCTGCTGGTTAGGGCAGGTTCCCAATAAAGGAGATTTGTAGGGTGATAGCCCCCCCAGCCACAATGTACAGCTGCAAAGACCAATGAAAGAAATTCTTTGTTCAAGCCAGTTCTTAAAAGTAATGGTTATAAAAAGTGCAACTTTGCTTTTTCACATTATTAAGTTTCCCCTTTGAGCAGTGAGATGGAGCTGTAATTTTTGCTAATTAAGATACCATTATTACCTTATGCATACTGCTCAAAGGAGCTTGAGAACATTAAGGTCTCTGAAGAGAATCCCTTACTCCTTCTGCCTACTTATTTTTTATATCTGCCTACATGCCTTTTATATCACCAGTTAACACCTAGGATTCATTCAGTCCTAGTGAGCAGCAGGCTTACACTGACTGTCCAATTTTTAGACTTAGGTGAATATTTGGGTAATAGAGTTTGTCTGCAGCCAAATTAGAAATCAAATAAATGATAAGATGACATGCAATCATTTTCAGTGTCTGATAGCTTAATAGTAAGGACCCATTTTAATGCTATGCCAACTCCATAATCCCACCAAATTGAATACATTGAAATGCATACCTCCTCTATTATATTTAGTTAGTAACTTGCTAATATTATTCATCCGTTCCAATATCTTCCTAAAATCCTCTGTTCGGAACAGGATATTATTTTATGATTGAAAAATCAGCAGAAATAAAATGAGCAGCTCTTAACCTCAGCTATCACAGACCACATGCAACTATAAATGCATAAAACACTCACTTTTCAAAAACTGCATTTTTTTTTCCCTCTCCATTTGTTGAAATCCAAGTTTGGATACACCAAGATGTTGCCAATTAATCTAACACACACAGCAGGATGATCACTTAGCTCTAAGCAAATTGTTCATATTGCATATTACATCCCTGTTCATATTTACTTTACAGCTTTACATTTGGACATAGCCAATAAGCTCCTCAGTAGTGTTAACTGCTCCTGTATTTATAAGTCCAGATCAAGCAGGATGGATTGCAGTGAGAATCTGCAGAAACACTACCAGGCTTCACACTTCTACTATCAAATCTCTGCCAAGAATGTTACTTCCAAATGTTGATTGTTGAAGGATTTATCCATTGTCAGAGTCACTGCCATGTAAGTCATTCTAAAATAACTACTTGCCTCTCATTTTAAAGAGTGATTACAAAAAAAAAAAATTGCCGATAAGAAACGAAAATAGAATGTGGATAATGGGTCCACAAAAGAGGAGGGGGGAGGCAGATCTGTCAGGATAGCAGCTGGGAGAAAGGGGGCTGGCCTTGCTCTGCATAAAAGGGCAAGCCCTCCATGGGTAAATGTAAACTGGGAGATGAGAAAACTGTCTTAGACTGGTACCATTAAAACTGGGTGAAAAACATGAGGCTGGAGAACAAGACTAGGATTTTGTCTGGGTACAAAGACCACGAAGAGAGCTGAGAGCCTCACTAACAAATACCTGGCTCCATTAGGCATCAGGAAAACCAACCACACAGGAATAATTAGGGGACAGCAAAAATGATCAGGTCAGGGAAGTTTCTGGGCAGTTTCTCCTCCAGGGTGCCTAGAGGAGGAGTCATCCGTGGCATCTGGCCTTGATGTCGTCCAGCAAACATCCCTGGGAGGCTCTCTGGTGCCTCTCAGGGACAGCAACTTCTGCCACCAGCTCCTCTCCCAGCCAAGGGCAGAGGGCCCTGCTGAGTAACAACAGGCATCAAGTGGATGCCTCATCACAATGTCTTCCTTTAAAGTCATAGGCAGCTGCAATTCAAGACCTACACAAAAGAACATCAGGAAGGCTGTCATTGCTAAGAAGTTAAGAAATACATAAAATAAATGGCTCATAAGACCGCCCTCCTCCATATGCAGATGTCATGGCAACCCAGAATGCCAGCCACACAAGGCAACAGGACTCATATTGGAAAAATGCTTTCAAAATTACCATTTCTTAATTTTTGACTGTTTTGCAAACAGGAAAAAATTGCTTCTTTAAACACCTAGTGCCACTTTTATGTTCTCTACTAGGGGTCTTCTGAATGCCATAATTACAGTGGGGCACACAGAACGTCACATTCTTTGTACCTGCTCTCAGAGGATCAGTATTGAAATTGAAATCTCCTTAAGATCATCAACCTTTCTGTTCAATGCACGTCATCTCTTCTAATATGAACTTGTATGTAGGTTTTGTAGCACAAAATTCCTTCAGGCACACACTAATGCTTTTTCCTCCTGGACTAAGTGGTTGGAGTGAACTGCTTTGAAAGCTGTCACCATGACATAAAACACTCTATCTGCCCCTTCTTTCACTGCCAGTGGGCAATATTATTTCATAAACAATTTAGTTCTGGACTGAAGTTGCCCACAGCAAAAAAAAAANTACATTTTAAGCATCCCATAAGGTCTGACCATAGGTACAATGTCACATAAAAATAAATGGGAATATTTCCACACTACAAATGAAGTAGCTGGTGGAAGTAGAGGAGAAACAGTGGCAGAACAGTTGTGGCATCTTGCTAGAGATGCAGAGGGTTTTTCCAGACTCTTGGCAAAAATTCCCCCTACTGACACAGATATAATGGGCACACATGTCCATGGCCTCACAGAAATTAACACAGCTTAATCCTGTGAGATGATCTAATGGCACCTCAGAGGCTTTGACCTTGATCATCAGTGCATTCCAGGACCATTTATATTTCAGGTGGCACTCATCCTCAAATAAGAAAAATCATTTTATGCCAATTCAATGCTTTTCTAAAATTAACTGCTTTGTAGATTTGCTCCACTTTTTTTTGTGAAAAAGATTCTCCTGAGAGAACCCAAACCAGCCATGGCATGGAGCACTGACCAATCCAGCACCTGAGGGGAAGAACTGCTCATCATCTCCTGATCTCATTCTTTGTTTTCTGCACTCCCAAACCAGAACAGAGCAGCCCTGGCACTTCAGGGTTTCCCCCTTCTTTTTCAGCACACTATTAAAATGATGAGGGCTATGGCATACAGAGGCATCTGAAAGAAAGTTATGATCAGTGAATTTTCAGTTATCATCAGTGAATTTTCTAACACAAAGCCTTTTTCTCCAGAGAAAAGGAACAAAGGAAGAACATAAACACAACTAAATAATACATATTGCCATTCATTTTCCCAATTTTAATGACTCTATGATTCTATACTTTTGCAGCAACTTCTGCAGATGGATCTTTAACCAGAGCATCTGAACTTTGAGAGTACTCTTCCTTTATGATAATATACCTATCTTTCACCTCCTGCTTATCAATACAATATCTGCCTGCCTGCAACTGCATATAAACAACTTAAAAAGCCAGTAGTATCTTGATCCTGCTTTACTCAAATGACTGCTGCAATTGAAAGGGAAGTCAGAAGTAGCTGAAAACCTATTTTCACTAATGAAATAACAATAATTCCATAAATATATTAACAATTTCCTGCCTCACCCTTAATTTTATTTTCTATCCATTATATTCATTTAGGAAGATAATGATACCATTTGTTATTCAGTCTAATCTTTGTTAAGCATCCAGGCTAGGAGCAAGACAAATGAGATTGTTGGCATTTAGACAAAAAGGCAGATACTGTGGGATATAATTTGGATATAACAAATTAATAGGCAGGTATGTACCTATAATTGGTACATAGTTCTGCAGGTTTATTACAAATATGGTACACTTTTAATGGGTCCACAATGTGCTTCTAGCTATTACTTGAGAGAGCAAGTACTACTCAGGTAAGTTCAACAGGATTCAGGGCTAATCCTCAGTGATGAAAGCTTGCAGAAGCCAGTGCTGCACGAGCTGGGATTGATCAATATGTTCAGTGTAATTTATGGTTTTTGTCTGTTTGGTTGTTTTATTTTTGATTGGTGTTTTGTTTTGTTTGGTTTTGTTTGTTTATTTATTTTAACCTTATTACTTCAAATTAAATTTATCTCTAATTTCATTTGTAGAAAGTGGAGACAAACCATTAAACCAGCATGCTTTCAAATAAATCCTAATTATGTACAAGTGCAAATGCATCAATAGGGCTTGGACATGCAATTAGATAGCTAATTATTATTATTAAAAAAAAAAAAGACTACTCCAGATTGCTATACACATTGTCAGGTCCTGCATTCACAAAATATAGTATCATCTTCAGCAGCTGGTGTAGAAGCCTCCAGTGTTTTTCTTGGGATAGAAGTGATGGATGGAGTCACCAAGGGGATTGATAAGAGCCTGCCACAGTAGGTGTTGATGTGTCATCTCACACTTTCCTGGCAGGAGCTTACAAGAGAAATGGCAGGACTGAGAGGTTGGTTAGAAACATTCCTAAGTTGCTGCTTTCTCCTGGGTTCTGACAGCTGAACCAAGGCTCCCATGGGAGCAACAGAGAGGTCATAAGAAATGGGCAAGAAGAACATTTACCTGCTCCACCATTCAATATTCTCTTAGCTGAGGGATTTTGAATGAGGAGTTCCACTAAAGTGAATGTATTTTATAGGTCTGCTTGTCTGCAAAGAAACTTCTCCATGAAATCTTTCCTCTCTAAGTCTTACTCAAGTCTGTCCACAATCCTTTGAAAGCCTGATGTCTCTTACAAACACATAGCCCAACTCAGAGGCTCCAACAACCCCACAACAGGAGCAGAGCTGGGAGAAAGGGAAGCCAAAGTGATCCAGTAAAAATTTCCATTCCTAGGCTGCTAAAGGAGCATAGAACTCACACAAAGAAAATAAAGAAGAAACCTTCTCTGCAGAAGCCACAAATCAGCAGAATTTGATTAGACCAAGATCATGATAAAAACAAATTGGCCCAAAAAAAGATCTGGGAGAAGCAGCAACTTGCTAATGATATACCTCATGAGTTTCTCACTTGCTGATGTGAAGGAGATCTTAATCTTCCTAGAAAAATCACCAGGGTTTAATAAAAAGCTGTGTTTATATATATTTTTAAAGCATTTTCCTGTTGATAATGTCTCCATGTTTCCAGATGTTTTGGAGACTTTATATATCATGGCTCTGGTAGCAATTAAGAGAATGCAACATGAATCCATCTGACATAAGTAATCTTTCTGTACCAGGATTTTGCCATATAATATTTCCAGCTGCATTCTTTTTCAAATGCTGTTACTGCTTACAGAAATGCAAAACAAAGTTGTCATTTACCTTTTTTTCCCCCACTATACCAATCACACAAAAAGAATAAAAAAGACCGAAATGATTTTACAGCATTCCTAATTCCCTTTGCCTACAAGCAGCTAAAACAGTTTTCCAGAACAGCCCATGAATTGAGCATTATATGAAACGTGGATGGCAGCACTTCTCAGCATGCACTCATCCACACCAGCCAACTTCCCCTCTGGACCACTCCATTCAATGGTGTGAAATTGATTCAGCTGAAGGATTCAGCTCATTCCTAGAGTTACACATTAAAAATGGCAATACCAGTCAAAAGCACGAGCAGAGATGGGGGTAGGCTAAGACAGGAAGCAGATGAGCCTTGGTTTAAGAGTAAATTTAGCCTAGCAATCTCAGGCAGCTGTGGCCCTTGCCAGAAGTACTTTTAGATCTCATATGACCAGTGTGAGTGCACTCAGGAGAGAGAAGGGCTAACGCTGTCACACGACCTAGGTGGCACTCCATGCACCTGACTCTGCTTCTGCCCTTTGGGATTTTTTAAAAATCACTCTCTGGAATTTCTTTGCAGATATAAACCCCTCACAGCTCAGCTGCCTTTTTAAAGGCTGTGCTTTGAAGCAGCTACTCAAAACAAATAATACCCTACTATGTGAACAGCCCTGTTGTAAGCAAGGACACCATACCTAAGGTGAAGGTGACCACAGGGGTGAAAGGATTAAAGCACTTTCNATCAGAACTTCCTTTTTTTTTTTTTTTTTTCTCTTTTCCCAGGTCTACAGTTCCATGGTTACTCTAACTACAGTCTGAGGTACATTTCCTCTCAACAGCTCCTTCTGTTTCCCCTTTCCTCTCACTCACATACTTCCACATTATTTCTGCTTTCACAAAGCTTAACTTGGCTATAAAACTAACTTCTGTTCTTATTCCAATATTCTGGTGACTCATATGATTTTTCATTTTTCAAAAAAGGAACAAAGTCAAGCCATAGCAATTGCAGACATCAGGAACATCAACTAGGAAAATGCTTTTAGTCAGGAACCACAAGGAAAAAACCCTCCAGTTGCTTCAATGTTATACAGCTCGATATGTACACTGTATATCCAGTGTCTATTCCTGCAGATATCTTTGATTGTTTAGGCAACAGTCTATGTCAAAATCCATTTCAATAATACCCTAACTGGCACAGCAGCTTTCTCTCTTTTAGTAGATTCAATCACTGCTTGCTGATGGAAGGTAGAAATCACAGCTAAAAGGTGCCATTTACAGTGTATTTCTCCCATGACTGTAATGTTTTTTATCACTTACAATCTTTTGGACAAGATTCCATATCTTATTCAATGTATCATGCAAAGGAAAACAAACATGAGGCAGCAGCAACAGCTTTGTCACATCTTTACTGAACTCAATAATCAATATTTGTACCATTAGTGAACCAAAAACTAGGCTGGACAGCAAAAATCCCAGAACAGTGCCTGCAACCTTGGGCTTTTTTCCCCTCCATCCCAAATAATTTGCCTATATTTCATATTGCTAGAAGTCACATCCATTATTCAATTATTCAAAATATTACAGTATAATTCATATTTTGTGAGTCCAGAGTAAAACCAGGTTAATTGGTTTGTGTCAGATTGTAAATCTAATCAGGGTACTCAAAACACTCAGGTCAGATTAGCACTATTTCATTCTTTTCTCAGAAAAATCCATTACATTGAAAAATCCTTATCATGTACAGTCAAAAAGTGTGGGAAAACTGTCATTAAATGAATGAAAACCTTTTCAAATAATAAGACCCATCCAATCTTTGTTGCATGAGGAAAGAAATATATATATATAATCAAAAGTAATATAAGTGTTTCACATATCTCTTTTCCTACCAAGCAAAAACAAAAAAAACCAACCAAACAAAAAAATGCACTAAAAATACCTGGGAAACACTTGTTTATAACAGAAAACATTCATTTTCAGAGTGCTTTGGGGCTATATATGTTTCTGGCTGGGTAAGTAGATTATCTGAACTAATTTTCTTTCCCTGCACATTCTGTACACTGAATTGAGGAGGAAGGAGATGTGGTAGGTTTTTGCAGTGAGAAACATTTGCTTGAGGAATTCCATCTGATGTGTTATTGACAACATTAACAAATGACTATTCATTGCATCAAGTGAACATCTTTACAGCTTGCTCCCTGGTCTGCTGAAAAGAGCAACAACAAAGCCATTAGGAAGCATCTGAAAATCCTGCAAGGACACCCTGTGGCAGGACGTTCTCCCCCACTCCCCTCCAGACAGCTGGTGCATATGGATGAGATAACCCTGATGCCCAACAGGGGGGTTATCTCTGGTGCCAAGA
>VZTR01034091.1:0-19584 GCA_013400775.1 Chaetops frenatus
ATGAAGGCCAATCTGACAGTAAGTTTTGCTGAGTGTGAAATTATGAATTAAATGTTACCGTGGTTGACTCCAGTTAAAAGAGTTTGTTTGCATCTGAGGAATAAATACGTATCTCATTTTTTCATTCAGTTCCTCACATCCCTCTGTTATTAATGGCTTAGTCTATGAAAGTAATTTGTGTCACTTTTTTCTGTGGAATGAAGATACTTTTCATGTTGTCTGTCATGTCTTATATCTTGCTTTTACCTGAGAGCAGTCTAGATCCTTCCCAGGTAAAATTTGCCTTATGGGTTTTAGTGGTGTGTTTCGGAGTTGTTTGAGGTTTTTACATTTTGGTTGTTTTAATTATTCTTCCTTGCACTTATCCAACACTATCAGGAGTAATTGGTGTGTACTCCTGGGTGGAACATGCTGTGGCTCTGTGCAGTGGATGTGTCTGCTGTATCTGTAGAGCAAATTTAAACAAGAGCAGAGATAGTTCTGTGCAATGAACTTCTGGTAAATTGTTAACTTCTTGCTTTACGCATTTCTTTTGTCAGNTACTTTTCATGTTGTCTGTCATGTCTTATATCTTGCTTTTACCTGAGAGCAGTCTAGATCCTTCCCAGGTAAAATTTGCCTTATGGGTTTTAGTGGTGTGTTTCGGAGTTGTTTGAGGTTTTTACATTTTGGTTGTTTTAATTATTCTTCCTTGCACTTATCCAACACTATCAGGAGTAATTGGTGTGTACTCCTGGGTGGAACATGTTGTGGCTCTGTGCAGTGGATGTGTCTGCTGTATCTGTAGAGCAAATTTAAACAAGAGCAGAGATAGTTCTGTGCAATGAACTTCTGGTAAATTGTTAACTTCTTGCTTTACGCATTTCTTTTGTCAGAATGATCCTCGCTTGAGAGAGAGAGCAGTTGCCAGAAATTCTCTGTTAGACCAATATGGCAAGATCCTTCCCACAGTTCAAAGGAAGCTGGCAGTGGAGAGAGCCAAGCCGTACCGTTTGCCTTCATCGGTCTTAAGAGAAGGTAATTTTAGAGAAGGGAAATACACTGTGCAGCCACCCATCGCTTTGACTACATGAGGCTGATACTTTTCCCTCTTGCTTTACAGTTCCAAGGCCAAAGCCTTTATCAACAGCAACAAGGCAGGCTAATGCAGGAAATGTGCATACAAGAGCAACTTTCATCAGTAAAGTGTTGTCCAAAATTGGAGAAGTGTGGTTAGGAAATGAGCAGAAAACTAATATCTCACAATATGATAGGTAAGAAGCCTTTTATAAAAGTTACTGTTGAGCTGCATGTTTGGAGAGGAAGGGAGGAGGAGGTGGGGAGAGAGTGGGAGGGGGAGAGAAAGAGAATTCAGTGTGAATTGTGGGGTTTTTTTGGTGGAAAGGTGCACGTGAATCAAGTTTTGTTTTGCTTTCTTGCAGATATAGTATATAACATTTAAGAATCAATTCATCATAAGTAATGTGTGGACAGTTCTGCTATCATAATCTTCTCTATACAAATATATGTATTTACATTATGGGAAATGTGTTTAAAGTGTTTAAGATGGCTGAAACTCAACTGTCACTATCATGAAGCTGTTGGTGTACTGACTTATATAGGCTTGTTTGTGTGATTGCATAGTAATCTTTTACCAGTTCCTGCTTGGTTATTTAAAAATAAGCAGAATTACCAAGAGTGGAGAAGAGGCTCATAATGGTCAGGTGATTGTCCTACATGGGATATAGTTAAATAAACTTGAATTTTGGTATGGCTGGACTTTGAGGGAATGAAAATCAGTTACATTTTCATTTTCCTTCTAGTCCTAGAACTACAGAGCCAGCAGTCAGTACACATCCTCTCCCTGGTGCAGAGTTGCCTGATGCATTTCTTGGGACACCTATTACAAGACTTTCTCAAAAATGTTCAAGGTATAGTAGGTCTACAATCCTTACATTTCAAAAAGGTGTTATTTATCTTGTATATACATGCACGTGTGTATACTTTTTTCGGTTTACCAAGGATTCTGTTGCATTTAGTTTTGTATCTTAAAGAAAAAGTCATCTTAGGGACAAAATTAGGTGGACAATTTGAAATGGTCCCTGCATTGAAATGTAGATGACTTTTCTCCACTGCTGAGAATTAAGTCACTTCGGCAACCTAAAACTGGGGTATCTTATGTCAGAGGCAGGGATTTAGGAAATTAGGTATGGCATGAAATAATGAAAGAACGCTCCAAAGTGTCTGTCACTTGTTTCTGGGACTGATAGGTTATACCCAACAGTGAGGCTGTATTTCTTCTTCAGCCAGTGTTTTTGTTCTGCATCGTCTGAGATGATCACAGCATGCTTTTTTTCATTTACTTATGTTCCTAGTTTAAATTGTGTATTTTAACAGGTTGCTGGATTTGGTGGTTCGTCCTGTTCCTTCCCACTCTGTGGCACAGGATGAGAGCCAGCAGTCCCCATGCAGGGCTTCTACTTCTTTCGTGGCATCCAGCCCCCTGAGACCAAATACACATCGCCCCAGCTCCCAAAAGAATCTGCCAAGAGCATCAGAGCTCAATTTACTGGAAACCCCTCTTGTGGTCAAGGTTTGTATTTTGAAAGTCAGTAGCAACCAACCAAACGAAAATCTTCTTAAGTTTGTTTTAAGTGAAATCACCAAAGTATTTAGCAGAAATGCTTCTGCATTGAAATTTTCAGCATGCATGTGGTTATTAGATACACAGCCCTTTTGGGAGCATAAGTTGGGAACAGTTTTTAAGCAGGAAAATTTACTTCTCAGCTGATTGCAGTGGACAGCTTGTCCCATAGCTTTGTGAACTAAATTTATTTTTGCTGTATGGAACAATTCCATCTTTCCACCTTTTTCTGGTGAAGTACCAGAGCTACCAATGAACTAGCTTCATCCTCATCTTGAAACCCTTTCAATACTGTAAAATAATCTGAGATAAGAACACCTGAATGCTTCTACATGAAGATGTGTAGCTATTTTTACAGCAGTGTCGCTTTCTCTTGTGTGCAGTTGATTAATTAGTAATAAAAAAAGGTGTGGCTGTTGCTTTGCAGAATTGATGTCAGATGCAGTGACTGAAAACGCTGCTGTGCAGAGTGAAGTTGAAGTTGCATGCCATTTATAAGAGCAGTGTAGAAATTGCAAAAATTGTGGGATACAAGAGAACCTAGCAGAAAGCAGGATGTCATGCCCTTATTTCTTGAAGAAGTAATTTTGAAAAATAACTTCTGTTTTGTTGGCATTACAAAGACAAACCAAGGGAAATATAAAAAGCATGTGTTTTTATCTTTAAAATGTTGATATTTTTGGAAAAACAGTGCAGAGGCAAAACTTTCTGCTGCTTTAAACCCAGTTCATAATTTAAGCTAATTTAATTTTTTTTTATTTAAGTACAGCCTTCAGTTTTGAAGATTTAACTGGTTTTAAATAAAGTGTTTTTATTTCTTTTCCTAGAGAGCTAAAGTTTCGGCTACATCTTCTGGTTTTCCTGGGTTTACTCCTCAGTCTATTCTCAGGTCCAGCCTTCGCACTACACCCCTAGCAACTCCCTCTGCATCCCCAGGACGATCAGTTACTCCTCCTCTACGAGCAAAGGAACCTAGAATATCTTTCAGGGAAGAGAGCTCGCATGCAAAGTGGACTGTTGGGGTAAGCTGGGCTGCAGTTAGTTAGTTTTGCAGATAATGCTGTGATTTAATTTAGACTTTAAAGTTTGCTGAAACTCCTTATACTGAGAATCTGGATTGTGAATCAGAATGGCAGAATTTGGTCAAAAAAAAGATCATGTTATGCTAGACCTTCTGTAACATCATGTTCTTGCAGGAACATATTCATAAGAAATATCAGGGACCTTGGTGGTTTTTATTTAGATGTTGTTAGGATGTCTGGTTGGTCAGAATGTTAGTTCACCTTTCAGCTGTACCTTTTCAAATGGTAGTGTTGCAGGAAAATAAGGAATATTGATAGAGCCTCTTGTTCAGGTTTGTTAAATTTTGCAAGTTGAACATCTGGGAAAGGAACAAAAGTCATAAAGATGCATTGACTTTCAACCTATCTTTCTGCAGTGTTGGGTTTACTTAAATGATGGTATAAAGAGATTCCTGATGAAGAGAACTGTAGTCTTTTCTATTCTCTGAGCCCTAAAGTTATTGGGTTTGCTTCTTGCCTTGCACCACAGTTAGCATCCGTGTAGTTTTCAAATGTAGTGGGTCCATCTGACGAACTGTGGTTTCTTCTGCACTTCGAGCTGTGTAGCTGGATTCTGTGGTTCAGCCCATCATGCAGTTGCCAGCATAATGTACCCAAATGAGTGCTGCTATCTCATGTGTGAGTAGTTCATGTATGGTACAAGGAGCTACTCAAATGTAACAAGAGATGCTCTCTCCTGTATGAAATTCTTCCTAATAGTGGCACTATTAATTTACTTGTTCCATGCCACAGGCATAATTGAACACCAGCGTATTTTAGTGGTGCACATGTGTTGAAAGGGCAAGCATAAAATAGAGAAATCTTGAGTTAGGATTTCATTAGGCAAAGTTTTGTCATCCTAAAAACACACTAGTAAACCCAGTGAAGAGCCTTGAGATGACGCTATGAGTAAGACTGATTTAATCTTAATTCTTCACTATTGTGGAAACTCAATAAGCAATCTAAAGTGTGATTAATTTTTACCCTCAGAAATACCAGTATTTGTTGGGTTTTTATTTTTTTGCTTTGACAAAAATTTTTGACATAAGTCAAAAAACTTTGACTTATGTTGGTGATCTGAACTTTTTTTTAGGTGACAGAAGACGATAAAGCACTATTTGGAGCTTCTGAGCATCCTCATGGTTTGATGGATGATGCTTCATCTGAAAGTAGAGATAGACCAACTCTGTTTACTCTGAGCAATCCTGGGGATGATCGTGTTGAATTGCAAGAGTCTTCAGAAAGCATCCTTGGAGATGATTTGGAGAAGATGAATGTCAGCAAAGAAAATAGTAACTTCTCTCTCAGATCAGACCAGACTACTTTGGAGTATCATGATGCAAAATCACCTGGTGATTTTGAAGATGATGTCATCTTTGTAGCTGCTAAACCAGCTAGTTCTTCCACTGAAGAAATTGCTGATGTTCAAGAATCAGAGAAGGAGGAAGAAAGTGAAATGGTTGAAGATAAACCTTTCCGGATGAAACAACCAGATCCTTCAGAACGAAGAAAAGAAGCAGGTGTGTTTTGCCCTGTGATAACTCAAGTTTCTGAATTTTTCAAATGTCTTCAAAAGATTCAATTACTAATGAGTGCAGCAGTTAATGATGAGTTTTCACAAGTGCCCTAGGCTTTTAAAATTACCTCTATGATTTAAGTCCTTCTTTAGCTATCCTGGGCCTTAGGAATGCATACTTCCCTTGGCTGGCATTTTTTTGTGTGTAGTTGCAGCTGAAAGGCAGCAGTGATTTGTGGGAGTTTTGAGAGGGATACATGTTTAAAACCTGGGCTTCTGGCTGTGTTTTAGAGGTACTTCTATAGTTTGCATATTTTTTTATATTGTTTGAATGAAATTATTCATCAGACTTCTTGTTCTACTGGAAAGAAGAACGCAGACCATCTGTGCATTTGAAGTCTTGGTAGCATTATTTTGTTAAATCCCTGTCCTAGATGAAATGCATAAAGGATCACTTTAAACTCATGAGCAGTTTAAAAGAAGTGATGTTGAGTGCAACAGGGAAGTCATCCATCTCTTCATTTTTGTAGGATTTGTGGAAGAATCAAATGCTGAATGTCATACCCTTCCTAAGGATAAGTCAGTTTTTAAAGCTGCTGAGGCTGCTACTTTTGGGGCTGGAAATGAAGGGTAAGCTTATGAGGTAGATACATCTTTGGGTTCACACAACATACAGCTGCTGGCTTTTCTGTGTTTGAAAACTGATTTTGACCTGGGATTAGTTCTTTCCTGTGTTGTTATATATAAGGGCCTGTCTATTCCATTCTGTCTGGGAGCAAAAGTAATCTGGCATGAATGTAATGCACATTGACTAGCTGTCAATTTTAGCCTTTTTTTCCCTCAAATCATTGCAGACCCAAAAAGTATGTTGATAAAGACTTCATTCAACAGTCTTACATAGACCGTGTTATAGTTTGAGAGTTACTAAGCAGAGAGTTACTGTGAACATGAGCCCTGTTTTTTTTCTGAAAATTGTTTAGTTGAAAATTAATCCTGAGATTCTTGTAACTTCACTAGGTGTATTTTGAAGTTTGAATGCTTTCTGACAGTATTTTTTACACTTAATTTTTGTTTTCTATGTGTTCTCAATTAGCATCTATTTGTTTATGGAAAGGGAACCCGTTTTCTCACCAGGTGCTTTAAAAGCCACAACTACTGAGTGATAAAGCCAGAATGTCAGCAATGAGAGAACCCTTAATTTCAAGTGGTAACTTTCACTTGGACTTTTGTTCAGTTGGTTCTGAACCTCTGTTATTGCAGTTGCTCTCTTTGTATAGAAGACAAACAGTACATTATCCTGTGATATGCATCTGTTATGTTATTATCTAGTGTTAGATAGCTGGAAAGAATGTTAAGTACTTGATTCATAGCATAAAATGAGTTAATAAAAGTGAATTACAAATTGGGTTACAAATGAGTATTTTGATAGAGAAATTTCAGATTTTTCTTTTATTTCCCGTGGTTTGAAACTTGAAGATTTTAAAGTGAGAAAGTAACTTGTAAAGCTCTTAAAGGTTTGTTTTCAAGCTTTATGATGAATTTATCTTTCTTTTCATGAAGGGAAACAAGCTACCAGGAGTCTGAAATGATCTCTTCATCAGAAGAGAGAGCCGTACTGGTTTCAACAAATCCACAGCTCGCTGAATCCCCGGAGGCAGACAGTGAATGTATGTTGGAAATGTTCTGTGTGTTAGGGTAGCAGGGCTCCTTGAATGAAATGTGTAGGTTGTCATTCCACTATAGATGTCTCAGACTGAAATAGTAATAGCATGTTACTACTAACTTTCATTAAACTGTATAGAGAGAATACCCTCCTTAAAGAAAGTCCTTGTAGAAAATGCTTAGTGAATCTTCTTGCTTTTGATCAAAATATTGAGGTGCTGGTAAAACTTGAAGTATTAAAAGGAGAGATCAGTATTTATTTTAATGTTGTACACTGCTACCAATTCGTGTGCCATGGGATCTGCTGCTTGATTTACTATTTTAGAAGATGGTGCATCCTCAGTATTCAGACTGAAGCAACTATCTACCAGTGTGACCCTCCAGCCACATTTTCCTCTTTTTTTTCCTTCTACAAACCTGACAGCTGATTTTCTCCTCCTCTTTCTTGCTGTGGGGCTGCATCTTTCACCCAATCTGTAGTTGTCACAGGTTAAACCCAGTTGACAGTTAAGCCCCACAGAGCCACTCACTTATTTCCTCTGGGTGAATGGGGGAGAGAATCGGAGAGGTAACGGTGAGAAAACTCATGGGTTAAGATAAAGATACCTTAATAGGGAAAGCAAAAGTCTTGCATGCAAGTCAGGCAAAACAAGGAATTCATTCACCACTTCCCTTTGTCAGGCAGGTGTTCAGCCATCTCCAGGAAAGCAGGAAGACAATCACCGTAACTCCAAATGTCTCCTGCTTCTTCCTTCTTTCCCCTGTCTTTTATGCTGAACATGATGCCATATTTAATGGGGTGTCAGTTGGGGTCAGCTGTCCTGCCTGTGTTCCCTCCCATCTCCTTGTGCACCCCCAGCCCATGCACTGCTGATATGGTGTGAGAAGCAGGAAAGGCCTTGGTGCTGCTCAGCAGTAACTAAAACATCCCTGTTATCAACAGTGCCTTCAGCACAAATCCAGAATATAGCAGTACCAGCGACTATGAAGAAAATTACACTATCCCAGCCAAAACCAGCACAATAGTTATAGCTTTTGGAGAAAGCCTAATATATGTGGCAGGATGGAGAATCATGTTGTTGGCTTTTGCTAGCTCTGTTACTTACATTTTTGTTTAAACTTGTGTCATTTATCTATATAATTGTTATATATATATTTTATATATATATATATATATATATATATATATAAACTGTCATTTATAACAGTTAAGGTAAAATTACGTAAATCTCTTCTAGCTGTGATAAGTATCCTTGACAGTGAGGACATGGTCAGTACTCGGTCTAAAAATGGCCTTGAGGGCAAGTGCGTGGATTTACCTGAAGAATGTAAGCCTGAAGAAGCTGAAGTTGAAGAAGTCCCTGTTTCTAACAATGCTCCTAAGACTGAGGAAATTAATGTAAGATATTTTCCCATTTTCTACAAAATAGAGAACGGTTTGCAAATTGAGGACAGACCTGTTCTACTGACAATTAGGAGACACTCAAAAATGTGTCTGTTTCTTGAGCTGCTTAACACCTCAAGTTAATACCTCATTGTAAGGGCAGGTATGTTTTTCTCTTCTGCATTTTCTCTTCCTATAACAGGAATGGAACCTGTCAAGACTTGGGCCTTTGAGAGCAAACAAAACCAAAATAAAACCAAAAGCCTAAGCTATTTTTAAAAATAGCTAGGCATTAATTTGATTTACTTGAATTTGAACTTTTTAATTTGACTTTAAAAAACAGTTTTCATGTAACAATAAGAAAGTTACAGGAGTGTAGCTTCTTTGTACTGGTAACCATTTACCAAATGGCAAAAAGATGTGGGAACCAAACTCAGAATTATTTAGGTGCTTGGGTCCTTTACTTTTTGTTTCTTCTTAATACAAAACAGAATTCCCAGTAATGAGCTCAGTTTGATGTCAAGATATTTCTTCAAGAGATGAGATATTCAGAAAGTATGTGTTGTCTCATGGAATCCAAGTAACTCCTTAAAGTGCAGTGTTGAGTTGTTGGATGTGATACCTCACCACTATAAGTGCTACAGTCAGAATTATCATGACTGAAGCTTTAAGCATTGGGGACCCAATTGTATTTTACTCTGGCAGAAGCAGAGTGGGTCACTCTGGCTGTGGAGCAGTGCAGAGGGCACTGCAATGTGATAGTCACAGCTGGTTGCCTGCCAGCACCTTGTGTTGGAACACTGCTCCTGGACATGGGCAGTGGCACATGGGCTGTTCTGAACAGAAATATCAGAATCAGAGCATGTGAAGTGCACACAGGGACTGCTCTGAGCTCTGTGCCTCAAATACATAAACTCTCTGCTGTGGGTAGTACAGTGTGTGTAGGTATGTTTCACATTTGGGGGGATCTTAAGGGAACTGTCCTCAGTTTCATCTAGCTCAGTGTGAAATTAGTCTGTTTGCTAATGAATAAAGTATTAACAGACATTTTTTAACTTCAGGTTATAGAAGATACCTCAGAACCAGCACCTGAAATATCACCATATAGTGAACTAGATCCATCAAGCAATCTTCATTATAGCTATGAAAATATAGAGCAACAGTTTGCATGTGATTTGCCTGATAATAAAGATAGTGAGTGTGATGCAGCTGAGGGAGATGGAGACCTTTTTCTATCTCAGAGTAATTTTACTTTAGTTTTGGAAGGAGAAGAAGGGGAAGCAGAGATGGGAGACCCTACATCAGTAGATGCTTCTAAACCAGATGACCCAAGAACAGAAGAAAAGCCTGTGACAAATTTAGGAAATACTGAAAGCCAGGAATATGTTACAAACTCAGTGTCTACTGTAACTGGTGATCAGGAATCTCAAAATATTGCAGAGTCACTCCCATATGTGCCTGAACCTATTAAGGTTGCTATTGCTGAGAACTTACTGGATGTAATCAAAGACACAAGAAGTAAAGAATTTACATCTGAAGTTGTAGAACAATCTATTCATGAAACCATAGGTAAAAAGGTAACTAGATTCCAGAAGGCAAAAGCTCCTTTAACGCCTGTGCTAGAAGCAGTGGGAGAGGAAACCAGCAGACATCATTATGGCATTACTCCAAGAACACGCACAAGGGGACAGCTGAGTAAAAGTCCAAGTGTTCTGTCAGCAGGCACTCAGCAACTGCTGAAGACAGACAGCCCAGCTCTGATTGGACTGTCTCCTCGGAGAAGTACCAGGCGAACAAAGGAAGCATCTGAGACTCCCAGTCTCCAAACAGAGGAAAATGCTCAAGAGGAGCAAATGCCTGTGATGCCTGTTACTCCTAGGAGAGGTAGGAAACCTAAACTGTCTAATTTAGGAAAAACGGAAAGCAGCCATTCTGATGGACAAATGTTGTCTGAGAGTACGTGGCCTGTTACTCCCAGAAGAGGATTTAGGAGAGCTAAGGAAGCTTCATCTGAACTCAAAGAAGAGGCTAATGAGGAAACGCCTCTTGCTGAAGGCAGCATTATTGCTTCTTTTGCTTCCAAAAGGACTAAAGGAGGAAAAAGTTCAGCTGGAAATTCAGAAACTGGCGAGACTGACACTGATCATAAGGTAAAAACAGCAGCCAGTCCAAGCAGAAGTGCAAGAAAATTGAAAAGCTTTAATTTACCATTTACTGAAGATACCGTCAAGGATCAGCAGGTGCAGCTTAGTGACCAGCTCCTTTTACCTGTGCCAAGTAAAAGAGGCAGAAGAAGAAAGATTAGTTCATCAGAAGTTTCAGAAAATTCTGATCTTGATCTGTCTAAATCATCACTTCCTCAAACAGAATTTAAACTTCCTGTCACACCTAGAAGAAGTGCTAGGAAGATGGCACAAAACCTCTTGGCAGACTCAGAGTCTACCTCTACTCAGGAAGATGCACATTCAGGTGTGAAAGTAGAAGTCCTTGATACTCCTAAGAGAAGAACTAGAAGAGTGCTACACGAGAATCCAGAAAAAGTGGATACTCAGGAGCAAACACCTGCAGAGCCAAGCGAGGAGCCAACGACACCCAGGACAACAGTAAGGACAAGGCGTCGGGGCAGGAAGAGGCGATCAATGTCTGAGGAGACCTCCCAAGGACCTGGTGGCAGTCCTTTGCTGCTTGAAGACATAAACCCCTCAGGACATGATCAGACATCAAGAGCTCTGACAGATCGTGTTACGAGAACCAGATCCCACAGAACTACCATCCAGAAACTGTCTGTTGAGGAAAACGAGGCTTTCCTTTTCTCTCCTCCTCTCACAAAGCTGACGAAGAAATTTGAAGGTAGGTGCGCTATGTTTATATGCAAAAGAGGGCATATTCTTCTTCTTTAAACCACCGGAAACAAACTGTGAGGATGGCGTTAAGTATTGTAAAGAATGTAAGCATGCAAAAGAAAAAAATTGCCAAGAGGCAATTCATCTTTCAGGTGAGCTCTGTGACTACCTGCTTAGTTCTGGTAGAAACAGATTATTAAGCTGATCTAAACCATGAAATTAAATTTAAGCTGTATTTTTGTGAGGAACTTGGAAAACCAGAGATGATTTGTGAATTTGTGATTGCCATCCCTTCCCCTGCAACAGAGAAATAAAGGATGTGTGTTTCCAAATTCTGTTCAGTCTTCAAGTTCAGATGAGCTGCATCTTGCAACAAACTATACAGCTGTTTAATTATGTGATTATTTTTCATGGGTGTATACTTTGTCAGTGGAATTAGGGTACACAAGAGTCTTTTAATTAGAGTACAGGATAAATTTTTTTGAGATTTGTAAGGAGTGTTAATGCCTCTGGAGTATAATATCTTTGATTATGTAAGTGCAGATAAAATCACTATACTGGCTTAGTTTTGTTTCACTATTTATGGTAAAGGATTGGATCCCAAGAGGCAGTTACTAGGGGAAAAATTACTTTGCATGAAGTGTTTATAAAGCTGATTGAACCTTTATTTTAGGAAGCTATTGTCCTCTTATTTGTCAGCTGTAATTTATTATTGTTGTCCATCATGTATAATGTGTGTGTGCGTGCTAACAATGCATTGTTGTTTTAGCTGGAAAAACAGACCATCCTTTGCAGTTGAAGGATTTAGACCCGGATTTGTCTTCCCAATTCGTCTTTTCACCCCCTCTTTTGAGGTCAAGGAGAAAAAATGTAGCAAGCATTTCCCGAATTGTTAAAGGAGCAGTAAGTAAAAAACTCCAGTTGTCCCATGTTCTTGATTTTAATTCTGCACCATTTTTTGAGATCATGCTTTGCAATGCTTTGCCTTTTTCATTGGAAACATATCTTAAAAGAGCTTTAAATGAATCAGTTAAAAATTTTAATGTTTTTCTTCATAAAAACTAGCTACAAAAGTCAGTTTTGAATCTATGTAAATCAATAATTAGTAAATACTATTTTGCCTTTAACAAAAGGCACAATGGCTTTCTTTAAACTTATTTGGTATGTTATATGTTAATTTCCGTATTTGAACTTTTGGGATGGTAAAATAATTTGATGGAATGTTTGTTTTTGCAAAAACAGGGTACTTAATGCTTTTGAAAATAACTTTGGCATGATTTCTTAATGAAAAAAACATTATTATTCTGTAGAAGTGTAGGAATTTGTTCATGAGTAACGTTTTTGTTGCCTTAACATAGGAGCTTCCAGCTAAAGAGGAAGAGGATACCAAATCCATAGAGTCTGGGGGAAAGCAAAGCTTGAAAAGAGGTAGAACTCCAAAATCAAAAGTGAAGAAAGCAAGCAAGTATGAAATAAGTTTTGAATAGTTATTTGCATTTCTTAATGTGATGGTGATTCAGGTGTTAAGCACCTAACTACTTCTTCCTCTCTTGGCTGTGCAGGTCTTCTCTTGCTCTTATCAGCCTGTCCAGGTTGCTGGTGGAATAGGCACCTTTTTCCCATTTCAGGGTTTGGTTTGCTAAATGAAATGGAAGAGGGAGGGAATAGAAAAGGGCAGCTGGATACTAATTGGAGTGGTGACACTGCAATGCTCTTACATTGTCTTACTTCACCTTATGAAACCACACTCTTCCAGTTTAGTTTCTCATGCAAAATGGGAAGTGGCCAAAAAATGAGTAAAGGGAATGAAAGCAAAACAAACCTTATTTATGTACCTTTTCTGCCTTAATTCTATCTACAAGGAAGCCCATGCTTTTTTTTTTTTTTTTGGAATTGATTTTGTAATTCCATGTCAGTTTTTTCCTCAATTAAATACTGTTAGTAATGAAAAACTAATTTGATGTCTGTCCTTCTTTTCAGAACCACAAAAGAAGTTTCTTGGTCACCTCCACCAGTGGAAATAAAATTCATCTCTCCGTTTGGAAGTCCAGTGGATGGAACAAAAACCAAACAGAAAGAAACTACAGATGCAGCAGGGAAGACCCTAAGAAAGAACAAAAAAAGACTGTCTAATTTTCCAAAGCCAGTTGTGCGCCGGAAGATGCTGTAACTGTTTTTTTAAGTTTATAATGTACACCACTGTTTGTAAAGTCATCAAAATTGTGTGAGTTAGTAAAAAGAAGAAAAATCATCTAATTTGGAAGAGATAATTTATATAAATTATTGTAAAATTTCATTTAAAAATGGTCTTCAGTAAGTAACTCCGTATGGAGTGTGATTTCCTCAGTCAATGCAGTTTTCTATTTTATATTAAGACTTCATACATTTATATAATATGTAAATACAGCTTATTTTAGGAATGTTAAATAAAAATGTATACTTCACGATGTGCTTACTGTCTGATAGCTTTTTGAGGGAATATTGGGTTGAATGACCTGTATTACTCAGAACTTTTTATGTTGGTTTGAGGAAGTTACAGACTCTCAAAAGTGATTCCAAAAGCTTTTTGAAGTTTGTTTAGAATTCCTATAAAAAGTAAACATTTTAAACATACTAGTTGTAATTTTAAAATTATGTTTGACCTTCTGGCACAAATAATTGGACTTACAATGCAAACTGGTAATTCTTTACATTCACGGTTAAGTTGTACTGTATTGAAGTCAGAATGTAAACAATTGTGTTTTACGCTGTGCAATATTTTTTTTTTTTATTTGTCTTAAACTTTGGGAAAGCTGCTCTTTAGTTCATAAAACCAGATCACACCTCAGCTGTTTCATTATTTCTTAAAATTTGTTGTCAGCAAAAAGTTAACTGTACAGATGGTGTGATGCTTACAATAGCATATCAGATTTAAAGGGATACTACCCAGATAGTTTGAAATTTGAGCCAAAATTATTTTCGTAATATGACTGCTACTATAATTGAAATACTGTCTGTAAACATGCTTTGCAGTATTTGAAACCTGCATATCACAGCACTGAAAACCTGATGATAAGGCTAATATAATAGTCTGAAAAAGGTACAAAAATGTACAGGAATCTTAGTTACAAACCATATTTTTGAATAGTTATTTCATTAACAGTCTTGGGTTAAGGAGTATATGTCCCTATAAAGTTTCAATTTGTATAAATAAAGTCACAGACCTATTCTTTTAAAAGCAGACATGGAAGTACTATTTTGATGTGCAGTCTTTTAGACAATGGATTATTTTTCTGTATGTTAATTTATATATGGATGCAACTTTGAAGACTACAGAATGGTGGAATCTGATATTAAACTTTTCAATTAGTAAAAACTGCTACAGTTATTTTAAGACATAAGTTATTTATCAACTGCTAGCTTGTACATAGTGAATGAATGTATTAATAACAGACTAAGCTTGTGAAAGAAGATTGTTCTGAGGCCGTGATTTTTCTATCTCAAATCATTCTAGAGAAGCGATTGCATGCATTTCAGTATTTTTCTCCTTGGGGAAGTATTCGTGGCTGAATGAAAGCTTAAAAAGTCAAATGTTTAAAATGTGAAAGTGGCAGTTTGATTGAGACTTTTGAGTCACGTTAGTAATTATTTTCTCTGTATTTTGTACTTGAATGACTATAAATGTGGTCAAAGAGGAAAAGGGAGGGAAGTTCTAGCAATATTTTTTATGTTCACAGAAGTGCAGTGAATAGCTCAGAAAATGGGATAAAAGGTAAAATTTTCAAAATTGGAATAGAATACAGATGGCAAATCTGGGGTTTTTTGTGGTGTGCAAGAGTATTTGTAAAATACTCTGATTATTGTCAAATGGAATAGACTGATGAAATGCTGGTGAAGATTGCTTAATAGGGTTTTAATGCATTTCTGTCATTTATACTTATGTATATTTTTTTGTATGAAAATTAATTAGAACAAATGAAAATACAGCATTAACTGATTTTACAGGTTTTTAACATTTATTTACACCTCAGCTAAAATATTCTCATTTGTGCTTAGGAAGAGAGCAAGCAATAGTAGAAGACAATTGGCATTAGATTTAGTAACTTCCTAAAGGTTTGCATCTTTCTACTAACTTTTTATTTATTTAAAAGGAGTTTTAATTACGTGTTGAAATGTTTTACTCTTTTTTTCCCCTTTTTTTTGAACTTGGATTTGATGCATAATTCTCCAGGGCTGACCATTTTCCCTGAAGAGTGGTTTAAAAAGGAGTGTGTGAATAATGTGTAACAAGGAGTGGGAGCTGAGAAGTTTGAAGGACATAGAAGGAAATGGAAGCAAAACCAGACACTGTGACACTCTGAATAGGGCCTGAGAAAAGGAAGAAGCTGGCAGTTTTAAGGTGCCAGCTCAAGGAGGGGTTTATAATGAAGTGGAGAAAACAGATCTTGTGGGTGCTTTCTGTAGGCTTGCTACACATGTGTGAAGGATGAGTGGAAAAGATTTGCAGCTGTTTGCACATGTATCTGAGAGGGAGAGAATTGTAGTGCCAGAGAAGGGAATGAAGTGGGATGGATGCAGAATGCTGTGGGGGCATAGAGCTGTAGGTTTCTTGCAAACAAGATGAGAATTCCACAGGAGCTACAGCTCATCACTAAATAGAACCTTCTGAAGTTTTTCTGTAGGAAAATAATTGCTTGAACGGTGTATGTTTTTATTCCTTAATGAAATGCTAGAATTCCTCAAGGTGTATTAGTGTATCTGATTTAATCCAGTGCTGGATGGCTAAATGCTGAAGCCAGATTGTGCACCTGTACCTTAGGGGTGTAACGTCAGAGAAAACACTGGAAGGTTGGCTGCTGTGAGTCAGCAGAGTCTTACCTTTCAAAAAGAATAAAATGGGCTGCAATGGCAGATTTTATTTCCAGGAAGCACACAGGAGGAGATACTAGTGATGGGACTATGAATAACATTAAGGGCTGTTGTTAGAAGGTATTTTGTGAAGAAAATAAATGTTACAGTGGAAATGGTTCTCTTGAGTTACCTCAGAAACCTTTTTTTCTTCAAATATTTATAAGCTAAGGCTGATGAAAGTATTTGTTCCAGGTTATAACACAAAGGAGAGTTAAATCTATTTTACTTTCAATAGCCACTCGGTGCTAGAAGCACTAATTGATTCATGGTGACTTTGTTTATTTGCCTTAATATTTGTACATGTCCAGTGTACAAGTGAGGGCAGAGATAACTATTTTAATCCCCCATCAGAACTTTCTCTCATGGAAGACTGTTCTCAGGGTTGTCAGTGCAATAAATTTGTTTGCTGCAATTTCATTACTTCCCAGGTAACTAATACATAGCAAAGTTGTTGATTTCTGGTGGGGGAAAAAAGCTATAGGCAGAAACCAGTCCATAGGTTCTCATGAGTAGTTAGGCTGTGCTTGCAACCAATAAGTCTAGGCCAATCTGAAAATAGTGAAATAATAGAAATGTAGGTAATAGGACAGTGTTTGTTACTTTTGTTCATAATTTTGTCTTCTGTGCAAACTTCTGTGTTTCCATTCCAGGAATGCTTTTTTCATCAAAGTAGTCAGGATAATGAGTCTTTTTGATATGCTTGAAGATGAACATTCTGTGGTTCCTGTTGAATTAAAGCTGTTTCTAAAATAAAGTGCATTTTCCAGTAGTGGGCTGTGTGCGTGACCAATATGTGAGGTAGGGGGAGAAATGCAAGTTATGGTTACTGATGTGTTTGTTCAGGTCAGTTCCTCCTGGGCTGTGTCCTGACTCAAGAGCAGGCTCATCCCATGGCAGTCACTGATGTGCTGTGCATGGCTTGGTTTAAATCTGAACTGAAACATCAATTATTAGTGAATGACTGCTTGCTTGTACTTTGATACTACAACTGGGATTTTAATAATAGTGAGAGAAGGATGCAGGAGGTGGGTGTGTGATTTCTGTGAAAACCAACAGCACAAGCATATATGACCCCAGGAGTCCAGGGCACAGAAAAACCTTTGCTTTTGATCTGACCTGTTGTGGCTTCTGACCACGGTGTCTTCCTTAAAGGACAAGAACAGTGTGCTCATCTCAGCAGGACCCAACAGTTACGTGGACCAGGTAAGATCTTATTCAAAGAAGCAACTAAAATAAGTTTTCGCTAATACACTGTTGTAGACTGGTCAGGTTTTTTGTCTCTCCCTATTAACATTCTCCTAAGTGTAATGCACATGTCTGGTGTTTATTGGTTTGAAGTATTATGTAGCGTTACCTACATTTCTGTCATTCTGGAACTGAACACCAAAATGTAGCACATGCTCTCACACAGAATCACAGAATAAGCTGAGTTGGAAGAGACCCACAAGGATCATCGAAGTCCAACTCCTGGCCCTGCTGTGACCACTTCCCTGGGGAGCCTGTTCCAGTGCCCAGCCACCCTCTGGGTGAAGATCCTTTTCCTAATATCCAACCTAAACCTCCTCTGACACAACTTCAGGTGATTCCCTCGGGTCCTGTCACTGGTAACCAGAGAGAAGAGATCCATGCCTGCCCCTCTTCCCCTCACGAGGAAGTTGTAACTGCAATGAGGTCTCCCCTCAGTGTCCTCTTGTCCAGGCTGAACAGACCAAGTGACCTGAGACTCTCATAGAGCTTTCCCGCTAGGCCCTAGGGCCACCTAGGCCTACCTTTGTTTCACTCCTTTGGATGCTCTCCAGTTTGATATCTTTCTTACACAGTGTCTCCCAGACCCACAGGGGACCCTGCAAAAGGTGATGGGTATGTTATTTCTGGAAGCAGCCAACACCAGCTCTACTCTGGGCAGGCCCTGCCGGTAGAGGCTGAGAGTAGGCCCTGCGTGTGCCTGACAACAACATGGCGGCTGCTTAGCCAGGAGCGTTTCTGCAGCAGGCTGTGCTGCGTGACAGACAAGGACTGCCTGACTTCCTCCTCTGGCAACTGAGGTGTTGGATATGGTTTTGGAGAAACAGTGGTGACAGGCCTTTCCTGGTATGACACTGTTTTTTTACTGGTGTGGTGGAGAGAATAGGATCCTTAAATTGGCAGAAGAGGGTCACCGAACACCAGGCAGGCCCTGTTGCATGGGTTGCAAGTGTTTCTGCCGTTGATCTTGTCAGGTTGCTGGTTGTAGAAGCCTGTTGGAGAATCAAATGTTCCAAATCCATCTGGATGCAGTGTTGGGCAGCCAGCTCTAGGTGACGGCTTGAGCAGCAGGGCAGTTGGATAAGATGACTGCCAGTGGGTCCAGAAGGCCACTCTAGAATTCTGTTATGAAGCCAAGGTTCTAGAACATGTGCTGGGAGGGCCAAGCAGTGAAATACCACACTGCTGTGTTCTGTACTGAGCCCCTTGGCACCTATGTCTGTCTGTCCAGGTAAAGCAAGCCATGTAGAGGCATGCATTGGCTCAGCACAGACTTTGGGAACATTTGCTCACTTAGCCACATTAGACAGGCTGCAACTCTTGAATGAAACCAGAGTCTTGTCAGACACGAACCACAGGAGATAGCTGTGTAAATTTGCTCTAATATCCAATTCTGATCTGTGTTGGTTTTGTTTGTTTTCTCACTTACAGGGAAATCAAAACTTTGGCCTGTATCTAATACAGAATTGTAGCTGTTGGGGGCTGTTGAGATAAAGTGCTGAAATAATTTCTGCTTCTTATCTGCTGCTGTAGGTTTATGCTTTCTGGAGAGCACAAAGTTTTAAAAAATATGGTTTTTCTGAGATCACATCTTGCTAACCTAGATAGACTTGAACTCGGTGTATTGTTCTCTTCCCTGTTATTTATCTTGTCCATCCTTCTGCATCATTTTTAATGATCTCATAGGCATCAGAAAAGTAGATTTTCCCTTTTGCTCTGCTGTGAGATGAAAAACTGTCCTGAGTTCCAATTTTTTTTAAGCAGAAAGAGCTACATATGATTTATAGGAGATTTGCCACTGCATAATGATGAAGCTCGGGTCAGTCTCAAAGATATTTATGGCTGACATGGTACTATTTTTGCCTTTTTTTCTTTATTTACAGTGAAGAATGCGAGACCTAACGGCTCAGGTAACAAGCAGTCTGCTGCAATTTCCAGAGGTGACTGTTGAGGCACTTGGGGAAGCTGAGACCACAGTAGACTCTGTGTTGTGTGGGAAGTTTTCTGGAGGTGAGCATTTTCCTTTAAATTTCGATTTGGTATAAAGTTGTTATTGGCTGAAGTACAGAGTCATAGCACCAGGTTTGTTTTTTTTAAGATGCATCAGGTTCTGATAGCACAAAAAAAGATGTTTTAATAGTTAGAAATACTAATATTAAACAATTCTTAGAGTTAAACATGGTAATTACAACCAATTGCTCCAAGCTTGTGCTCTTAAAATAATTTAGAGCTGACCATGCTGAGTCAATGAGCCCTCCCCAGTTTTGAATGAAATAGAAGGCAGTTTTCAAAGAAGAAATAGTGTTGTTTTGGGACTAATTTCTTTCTACCAGGTCAAGCACTGCCCATGTATTTCCAAG
>VZTR01034099.1:9819-29254 GCA_013400775.1 Chaetops frenatus
TGCAGAAATGCCCTCCTGGCCGGGGTTTCAGCTCGGGGCACACCCAGGGCACTGCAGGGACTGCAGAAATGCCCTCCTGGCCAGGGTTTCAGCTCGGGGCACACCCAGGGCACACCCAGGGCACTGCAGAAATGCCCTCCTGGCCGGGGTTTCAGCTCGGGGCACACCCAGGGCACACCCAGGGCACTGCAGAAATGCCCTCCTGGCTGGGGTTTCAGCTCGGGGGAAATTCAAAGCTTGGCACCAATCCCACAAACCAAGCACCTGGGCTGGAGCTCCCACCAGGTAGGAAAGTACCCCAAAAACCACTCCTGGTGCCCCTGCCAACGATGGTGGCAGGGCCACATTCAAACTGGGGTGCACTTCAGAGCCCCTGGGCATGAGGATTTGGGAGCTGTGAGTCCCATTTGGGAACTGCACCAGAGCTGGGGCACTCTTCCATGGGGGAGGAATGCTCTGCCAAGGGAGCACAGAGTGCTGGCTCAGGTGTTGAAGGGAGAAGGGAGGGGCCAGGGAGGTAAAAACCCCAGCCAAGAGCTGCAGTTTGAGGTTTCATCACCTGTCTGGGGTGACAGGAGCCTGTCCCTTCAGGATCCATGACTTAGACATTCCCCTCTGGAAGCAGGATGGGGATTGAGCCTCACAAATTAACAACATTTCCAGCAGGATCTTTCTCCAAGCTCTGCCAGCATTCCTCTCCCTGTCTCCAAACAAGTCAAAGCATTGCTGCAATTTATTTAAAAAAAAAAAAAAAAAGAAGTACTGGAAACTGAGCCAAGATCAACATAAACCCTTGAGCTTGTTCAGTTCAGTTCCAGTGCTTAGGGAAACTCAGCTTCCCTGCTCCTCCTGCAGACCCAGATTTCTCCCAGATCACCCCTCCGAAGCAGCACGTGAGTCAGGAGGAGCTGAATTTAAAAACAACAAAGGTTCCACCCTCGGGGCATCCAGGGAGTTGTAGCTTCTCCGGTTTAAGTCTCTCCAAAGGATTCTCCACAGCCATGTGCTTTGGATCTGGACAGTTATCCCTGGGACAGGATAATCCCTGTTATCCCTGGGACAGGGCTATATCCCTGTTATCCCAGGGACAGGATAATCCCTGTTATCCCTGGGACAGGGCTATATCCCTGTTATCCCAGGGACAGGGCTATATCCCTTTTATCCCAGGGACAGGGCTATATCCCTGTTATCCCTGGGACAGTGCTATATCCCTGTTATTCCTGGGACAGGATAATCCCTGTTATCCCTGGGACAGGGCTATATCCCTGTTATCCCTGGGACAGGGTAATCCCTGTTATCCCTGGGACAGGGCTATATCCCTGTTATCCCTGGGACAGGGCTATATCCCTGTTATCCCCTGGGACAGGGCTATATCCCTGTTATCCCCTGGGACAGGGCTATATCCCTGTTATCCCCTGGGACAGGGCTATATCCCTCTTACCCCCTGGGACAGGGCTATATCCCTGTTATCCCTGGGACAGGGCTATATCCCTGTTATCCCCTGGGACAGGGCTATATCCCTGTTATCCCCTGGGACAGGGCTATCCTAGGGATGGCCCCCAGGGCTGTTTGCTGAGCCCCCAGGCCCTGGGTGCAGCACCTCCCTCCCCAGACTGACAATGAAGAGCTTTGTTATTCCACGCTGGGCTCCCTTCCCCTTCTCCTCCAGAGCAAGGAGCTCGGTGGAAGCAAGAAAGAATTTGGGATCAATCTCCCTGGGAGCTGTGGTGATTCCCAGGGCAGCCTCTGACTCCACAGCACACAGGTGATGAGCTCTGCTGTTGTGTCATCAGCTACAATTAAAGTGAGTTAATTGTGGAGCTGCTCTGTCCCTGCTCCTCGAGCTCCCGGCCCTGCCCTGCCCTTGAGGTTGGGGCACAAAGGCTTCTCCACCTGCCTCCTCCAGGTCAGGGAGGGAATTATGGAAGGGCAATGCAGAAATGAGGATTCATTTCCCAGCAGGGAGCTGCAGTAATTACTGAGGTAGGTTTGCAGGCCAGCAGTGTTTTCCCTCGTGCTGAGTGAATCTCTGCTGAGGATGCTCCAAAGGATCTACAGCACCATCCTCCAAGGGCCTCGACTTCTGCCTCCAGTGCATCCCAACAGAGCCTTTCCACACAAAAACACCCCAAACTGAGCATTCCCTACCATGGATCTGCAGTGGGGAATGGGAACAACCACAGCAGAGGTGGATCTGTAACCAAGATCCCCAAACTGTGGATCCTGTCTCCTCCTCCTCCTCGAGGAATCCCGTGGGCTTCCAGCTGCCACATCCTCCTCCTGCCCCCAGATTTCTCCCACCCATCTCTGAATTCTTGCTCAGCACAGAGAATCCTCCCCAAAGTGGCCACGACATTGCCAGGAAGGTGGGGCATCCTTGAATGAACTCCTCGGGTCCTTCTGGCCTCAGCCTTCTTCACCCAGGTGCTGCTGGGGTTTGTAAACAGGATCTGCTTGGGCTGTACATTCCTGCTTGGGTGGCAAATTCAGCTTTTCTAGGATAATCTTTTCTTTAAATAGATCAGGAACAGGCAATCTCAGCTTTTGTTCATGACTCTAAAAAATAAATGGCTGGATATCATCTAGGTAACTGCTTTTAAAACCCATCTCTTCCTATGGAAATTGTAAACGAGTAGAAAATTTAAATAGTCTTTTGTAAAAAAAGCAAGGACGGTACAAGTCATTAAAAAATCGCTCTTCCCTGCCTCTCTCTTCCCCCCACCCCATGGACAACTGAGCCTGGACAGCTCTGGCAAGAGCTGCTGATCCTCAGAGGAGTTTCCTTCTCCCAAATGCTCATTCCTGTGGCGTTTCCAGCTCGAACCGAAGTCCCTCGGGCAGCGCTGGGTGCGTCCCCTCCAGGGAGGGGCACGGAGGGGATTCCTTCAACCTTCACCAGCTCCCTCAAGCCCCATCTCAACAACTCCCAGCACAACCCAGCCGAATCTTCGGGGCTGGTGCCTCCCGGCGCGCCAAGGAGGGACAGCGGGAGGGAGCGACAGAGGGAGGGAGGAGGAAGGGGGAGATTGTTTCCCACAGAGACTAAGAAATCCAGCAGTCGTGTCCGATGAGTTATCAAATAAATAATTACCTACAGAGAGGTTCAGAGCAGACAACCAGCACTTTTACTCAGCCATTCAAGCCAGCTGAACCCTCCAGCTCCGAGCCAAGTCCCACACACGGCGTCGGCTCCCGCGGGGAGGAGCCAAGGCCGGCTCGCTGCCGCCCAAACTCAGCACCTGGCGAGAGGATGAGGATAATACTGAGCGTTCCACCCGGCTGAGGAAGGCACCGGCAGCCCCGGCAGCACCCCGAGCCCCGCCTGCCGCTCAGGCGCTGGTGCCATCCTCCTCGATGACGCGGTTCATGCTGGTGCCGTGCGTGATGTGTGTCATTGGGTTGCTGCTGAGGTCCCTGATGCTGCTGTGCCGTGACTGCTCGTTGAGGCGGTGCGAGCTGCTGTGCCTGGAGTGGTCGGTCAGCCGTGACATGCTGCCGTGAGGTAGTCGTTCCTCCACGCCTCGGTAGCTGCAGGGAGTGTACCTAATTCGGGGAGGACACGGGGGTGATTATCACCGCGAATGGAAACACGGCAGGAAAGGCATTCCCTGCTCAGCTGCGACAGCCGCAGGCAGAGCCTCACACAATGGGTCCCGCTGGGTTCTCACTCCAGCGCTGTCTGGTGTTGGTAATTAGGGGAGTGAAACACTCGGTGACTAATTACGCTGTGAATCTTAGCTCCACCCCGACTCGGAGCGGGGGAACTTGTGCCCTTGTTTACTTGGGCAGGGCCGGGAGTACTGACAGACACAAAACCGACTGACACACGGACAAAAACAAGCCAGGAAAGCGCTGAGCTGACACTGGGGCAGGGATGTTTTCCCACAGATCGCTCCCGTGCTGGAAAACCAGCGCTGAACACAGCCCTGCTGCATAATTAATCCACAAAAACCAGCACAGACACTGAACATACCACGGTATTTTCCCTCTTTCCAGGGAAGGGAGCTGCACTAAAACATCCACTTTCAGCAGAATTATGGCCACACAATTCTGCCTGGAAGGGGCCTGCCCAACATTCTGCACAAGATTCACCCGGAGAGGCTGCGGGTTCCCCCACATCTGGAATTATTTGAGGCGGGGTTGGACGGGGCTTGGAGCAACGTGGGACAGCAGAGAAAGCACCCCAGGGAGGTGGAACGAGATGATATTTCCGGTCCCTTCCCACCCAAGCCGCCGGTAACCGCAGGGATTTTGGGAGGAGGGGCTGGTACCGTCCGTCCCGCGAGCGGTGCAGGCTGCCGTGGTAGCTGCTGACTTTGCTGTGCACGCTGCCGGCCTTGCTCCTCTGGTCATCCAGCACGGCCAGCTGCGTGGACGAGGCGTGCGTGGAGGTGCCCTGGGTGGAAGTGCCCCGGGATTTTCGGATGATGGGGGTGTTGGGGTCCCTCAGCAGGGACTGGGCGAAGTCCGGCTCTTGCAGCACTTGGCGGCTCTCGTTGACGACTCTGGGACAATCGGTTGGAGTAATTAAGGTTAATTAAGGCGGTAGAAGAGTGATCGCAGCACTGTGACTGTTTTAGGAACAGAACGGGTAGCACAGCTTGGCCAACAAGACCTTAATTTACATTTTAATGTCCCTGTTCGTTTGCCTCATTTTGAGGCACCTCCCTATCTGATTATTTCAGCCGAGTTGAATCCTTGAAGGATGGACCAAAAGTTATGGAGGAATCACCAAAAAGCTTCTTTGTGGATCTGTTTTAAAACGTCTTAAAATATTTCTTATGAAAGTACCTACCCATGGCTGCCACAACATCACACAGATTGTCTCTAAATCCATGCCAACCTTAATCTAAATTAATTTTAACCTTACAGAAGCTCCAAGAAATTCTTGTTGTCACTTTACCAAGCTGCTCTTCAGCACCAATGCATGAGGAGGATTAAAAGCAGAGACAAATGCTTTCAGCTGCAACCACAGTGAGAAGAACCTGCATTTAATTTCAATTTTAAGGCCTGATTCAGCTGACCAAATGCATCTTTATACATAAAAAGTTTCCCTTCCACAGGCCTGATTCAGTTGATTAAATGCACCTTTATAAATAAAAGGTTTCCATTCCACCTCTCAGTAAGAGGCAGAGCAGTTGCAGTGTTTACCTGACACTTAATTCTTGTTAAGAACATTTTGAAGGCAGACAAATGGAGATTTGATTCTGGGAACCAAAGAGTAATTAGGGAGAAGAAAGCAAATTTTGAGCTGTTGCCTTTCTGGTGACTTTTCCATCCCTCCCTGCCTTTGCCTCCATGAAAAACCAACCCAAGGCCTGCAAGGGAAGGGTTTATCTGCAAGATATCCACGCTCACTCTTTTTTCCTGCGCCCGTGGAAGAAGCTGGCCCACTCAAAACAGGTCTTCTTGCTCCCAACCCAGAACACCGAGGGGATCCCAACCACCAGGGCCATCAGGTACTTCATGAGGAACAGGATCAGATCTGGACGGCTCATCTGAGTCACCTGCAGAGAGAAAAAGAGAGAAAAGGAAGATTCCACCACCCATCCTGGCTCACCACTCGTTTATGGGCACCTTTAAATCATCCCTCGCTGCCTCCAGCCAAAGCAAACGTGGTGAGGGTTCCTTTGTTCCCTGGCTCACACAAAAGGCTCAACTGCTGGGAGGTCCTGGCCTTTATTTGTATTTCTGGCCTTTTGTTCGTGCCCTGAATAATGCTGGAATGTTTTTGAGTCTGCAAATTGTGAAGAGTCGTTCCTTTGATGGGATTAACCTCTGTAGAGGACCAGGTGCTGTGGCTGCTCCTGGGAAAAATTGCCAGTGGAAGTTCATGGATGGCCAGCACTGATCCTTGATTCCCTGGAGGAATATTCCCTGTGTCCTTCCCTTGGGAATTCAAGGTCCTGGCCAGGTACAAGTGCCTGGTTCTTACCCCCAAAACTTTCTCTCTTCAGGGGGATCAGCTGAACTTGAAAATGCTCACAGGATCCATTTTTCCAAACTTTTTTATACACAAAGGGTTTGTTTGGAAAAGAAAACAAAGATGTTCTCTCCAGGAAGGGCTGCAGGGTGGCTGCAGAACAAACAGAGACACCCAGGGGCTTTCAGGAATTGATAACCCAGCTCAAAAACTGACATTTCAGGGAGGGAGAACTTGAAAGAGGCCACGGAGCTGCGGAGGGAAGGAACGAACCCACGGTGCTGTGAAGTGCTCTGAAAGCATTTGGGTGCCACCAGACTGTGACTGTGGAATTCCAACAATCCCAACAACTGAGAGAGCTGGGGGTGCCCACCTGGGGAGGAGAAGGCTCCAGGGAGAGCTCAGAGCCCCTTGCAGGGCCTGAAGGGGCTCCAGGAGAGCTGGAGAGGGACTGGGGACAAGGGATGGAGGGACAGGACCCAGGGAATGGCTTCCCACTGCCAGAGGATGGGATTTTGGGAAGGAATTCCTGGCTGGGATGGAATTCCCAGAGAAGCTGTGGCTGTCCCTGGATCCCTGGAAGTGCCCAAGGCCGGGTTGGACGTTGGGCCTTGGAGCAGCCTGGGATGGTGGGAGGTGTCAGGGTTGGAACTGGATGAGCTTTAAGGTCCCTTCCCACCCAAACCATTCCATGAATGAATTTCAAGTGCTGGGATGTGCAGCCTTTCAGGAATTCCAGGCAATATTTGGATTATCAATCCCAATCCAGACAATTTTCTTCCCCTGGGAGAAGAGAAGGATCCAGGGAGAGCTCAGAGCCCCTTGCAGGGCCTAAAGGGGCTCCAGGAGAGCTGGAGAGGGACTGGGGACAAGGGATGGAGGGACAGGACACAGGGAATGGCTTCCCATTGCCAGAGGATGGGATTTTGGGAAGGAATTCCTGGCTGTGAGGGTGGGGAGGGGCTGGGCTGGAATTCCCAGAGAAGCTGTGGCTGTCCCTGGATGCCTGGAAGTGCCCAAGGCCAGGCAGGACAGGACTTGGAGTAGCCTGGGATGGTGGGAAGTGTCAGGGTTGGAAGTGGATGAGTTTTGGTCCCTTCCCAAAGTGTTCCATGATTCCATGACCCCAAACACCCTCTGGCCACTAAATGCCTTGGCCACATCATTTTTGTCACAGCTGAGGGAGATTTCCAAACCCCTTGAAATTTTCCAACACCTTGAAAATTTTTATTATCCCAGGAGACGAGGTCTGTGACAAAGAGAGAACATGGACGACAAAAAAACAGATTTATCCTGATCCCAAGAGAAATAAAATCAGTGCACAACGGGGTAAGAAAGACCCACAGATGGCTCAAGGATTGGCGTGGCCAAGGAAGGTTTAATTGTGGGGAATGAAATCTTTCCAACAGGGAATCACCTACAGCAGCAACTTTGGGACAGCTGAAAAAACCACCAGGACCTGAGGGAGGGGCTGCTCAGAGCACCAGGAACCATCCCAGCAGCTGTTGGAGCTCTGTGAGGTGAGGGTGAGGCTGGAATTCTCTGGGAATCCACGGGGGTGTCCAGCAGGAGCACAGGGAACAACCAGCCCCCCCTTGCAAGAAGCTCCTGTGGCCTCGAGGGGCTCCGAGGTGTGAGAGAAAAGAATGGCTGAACACTGAAATGTGGGGGGAAGGGAAAAAAAACCCCACTTGGGGGTGTTTGATCAAAGCAACAGGAAAGAAACACTGCAGCAGCCATGAAGGAATTCCATCCTTAGGAGAGCAGGATTTTGGGCAGGTTTTGAGTGTCACCAGCCTGTGGCAGTGACAATCAGAGCTTCCCTCTTGTAGAAACACAGAGAAAACCTCCTAAAACAACACCCAGGACCAGTTTTTTCCCCCCACAAATTGAAAATTCAAAGTCAAATCATGCCCTGTGTCAAGGATTTGCCATAAATAGTCTCCCACCCCCTGATATTCCAATGAATTCTGAGGGGCAGCACAGCTTGCCCTGGTTTAACGCAGCAAATCCAGCAATCCCTGCTTTAATATTTTGTATTATTGCACGTTTTTTAGTGCTGTCACCACTGGAGAGGGGAAATAAAAGTGCAGAAATGTAATGAGCATAATTAGGAGATCTTTCTTAGGAGTTTTCCATCCATCTCTGCCCCAGGAAAACCACGGATGCTGAAGGGTCTTGGACACCACTGGACCTTCCTTCACCATTAAAAAAAATCAGCTCTGGGGTGGTTTTGTAGCCAACCTGTGAAATTCCACCCAGCATTCAAAAATATTAACAATTACCCAGCAAAATATTAAAAGTTACCCAGCAAAACAAAGCTCTCAAAAATCCCCCTTATTATTTCATCATGAGCTCGTCTGGCATGAAGTGGAACAAGTGGTGAAATTCATCATTTCTCAGTTTCTTCAGGTGCATTCTTATGTTTAATTATTTATATTTACAGTTAATGTCTGTCCACGGGGCCAGACCTCCCCTGGCAGAACTTCAGGCCTGAAGGGAATTTAATTTTGAATTTTTCATCAAGAACAAACCACCAGTTTTAGTGCAAAGCTCTCAGCTGCTCTCAAAAATATTAAAATAAATCACTCAACAGCAAAAACTCCTGGCTCAATGTGTTAGTGCTGAGTGCTATAAATAATTCCAAGTGGAAAAAAAAATTAAATTAAATACATTCAACAAATCCTTCAGGTGAAAGGAAGCACGTCCTGCTCCTTGGCAAAGCGAGTTATTAAACATCATTACACACTTTTCTCCAAATTAAGCCCTTTTTTTTGCACCAAGCAGCCAATTCAGGGAGTAACACCCATTAAACTCACATTAATACTAAGTGACTGCACCTGTTTGAAACAATATTAATCTGCAGATATAAGGTATTTATAATAATTAACAACATTTATAATAATTAACGCCGGAAAAATGAAACTTGAAATGACTTTTCCAGGCTTTTTGAAGTAAAATCCAGGTGTGTGTGACAGAGACCAGGTTGTAGAGTTTTAGAAACTGCAAAATTAGGCAAAAACCCACTCGTGTTCACCATCAAAACTTGCACTTTTTTACTGCCCAGCTATTTAAGGAAGGGTCAAAAATACAATTTTAAGCAGCAAAACAGAGCAGACTTGGATGGGGTTTGATTCATTCACAACACACAAAATTATGAATTCACCTGGAAAATCCAAACTCCCCAAACCACCTCAACCAAAATGCAAAATATTTTCCAAAAGCACCTGTGGACGTGATCTGCTCTGGGCCCTTATTCACTTATACCTTTATTTATTTATATCCTTATTTATTTATATCCTTATTTATTTATCTCCTTATTTATCTCCTTTATCCTTGTTCCCCCCTGAGAGGGAATGTAACCTTGAACGTTTTCAGCAGCACTTTTGCTATTTTAGACCCATTTTTAACCCCCCTGAGCTTTTAAAGCTCAGCATTAAAACCCTGTCTAAAACCCTTTTAAAGCCCTGTTTGTGTCTCCTGGGAAAATCCAGGACTGCTGAGGGTGATGGCAGCAATTCCTGCATCACCTGCTCCTTCTTTTCCCTGTGAAAATTGGACAGGATCCCTGGTTTGAATTGATCTTGGGAGAGAGGAGATGATGCAGGAAATAATCAATAAATGAGACACTCAAGGATGTCTGAATTTATGGAACAAAGTCACTTGATGCACTTTCCATCCCTGCTTTTGAAAATTCAGGTTATAAGGAAATATCTTTGGGTTTTAAAGCAAATTTCTTTGAGCACTGCCTGACTCATATTTATACCTGAATAAATTGGAGTTTATTTAAGAAACCTCCCCGAAAACTGAAGTACTGGAGGGAAAGGAACTGAAATGAAGCTGAGGAGAATTTAAAATGTATTTTCCTCTCACAGCTGCTGCCACAAGGCCCTGTAACAGACACTGCAGTAAGAAGGAGCAGAAATTGTGGAATTTGCAGCACTCAATGAATGGTTTGGCTTGGAAGGGCCCTTGAAACTCATCTCACTCCAAGCCCCTGCCACAGGAGGGAAAAATCACTGATGTGAGAGCTCCCCATGCAGAATTTCCTCTTCTTTTATAGAAACACAAAGCAAGCAAAGCTCTGCTGGCAGTTTTCAGCTTGGAATTCACTCAGTTCCAATACAAAAAGCACCTCCCCAGCAGCACAGGCAGTCTCAGATATCCCTGGAAAGGGAGGATCCTTCAGATCCCTTCCAACCCAAAAAAATTTATTAAAAAACTCAGTCTGTTCTTGCTTGTGCTGATAAATAGGTGGTACTGAAGCTACAATTAAAGATTTAAGGGCATTTTAGCAAGGTGGGCTGGAAGCATTGTTACATTTTTGGGTTGCAGCACTTTATTGAGGTGCTACAACTAATTTTTAATTAGGGAAGATGCCACATCCCTCCATTATCCTGTAGAAATGTGGGATTTCCTCACCCCCCCTCCAATGATTTACTCACCAAAGGAGTTTTAGATATTCTGCTTTCAGAGGAGGGGTCTGAGGCGGGATTTGATCTCAAAACACCCTCCAGCAACCCCAGCAGCCCAGTTTGGGATTTCACAGATGCCACACCACAGCAATTTCCCCTGAAATCAGCCCTGCAGGAGCACTGACTTCCCCTTTCAGTTCTGTTCTGCAAGAACTCCGAGCTGTGAAACACCAGTAAATAACCAAAAAATAGAGGCTGGGCAGTGTTTCAGCTGTGAAATAACAATTATCACCTTTTTTTTGGTCAGAGATGGAGGTGTGGGAATGCCATCAGAACGGTGATCCCTCAGTGCCACAGAGTGAATGCCTCTGCTGATGCAGCCAGTGGGGGGAAAAAAACCCCTTCCAAAACCCAATTCTAGAGTTCACGTTGCTGAAACAATAACTGGGAACATCTACTAAAGAATTTAATTCCATCACTTCTTCTGTTTCTCACCCTGGCACCATGGCCAGACCCTTCTTAAGTCTGTGAACCTGAAAACTCCCCTCATCATCCTGCACCAAAGGCTTTCAAAATTCCCCCTTCACATTGGAAAGCTCAAATCCAGACAGAGATCTCCTCTGGGCCTTAAAAATGGGAAGATGTCCTTCTTTCTAGATAAAAAGCTGTTTATTGTGAACACCAGGAGCTGCTTTTCCCTGAGGGCAGAGTGTCAGGGACGCAGGGAATGGGAGGCCCTGGGGCCGTGTCCTCGGAAATGAGAACTTTTCCCAGAGGGAACAGAATTCTGGTGGTGATTCCCCCTTTTTCTTTAGACCCCACGGCTTTCCTGGGGATGCAAGAGGGGTTTGTGCACTCCAGGAGCTCCAATTTCATGGAGTTTCAGGATGGTTTGGGTTGAAAAGGACCTGAAAGCTCATCTGGTTCCAACTCCCACGATCCCAGGTCGCTCCAACCCGGCCTTGGACACTTCCAGGGATCCAGGGGAAGCCATGAATTCTCTGGGAATTCCATCCCAGGGCAGGATTTCCCTGTGGATCCGGGCTCTCAGAGGCATCCAGCTGACAAGGAAAACAGGCAAGGAGATGAAGGATTTGGGCTGTGGGCCCTGTGCTGCATTCGGAGCTGCTCAGACACATCCCCCGAGCACCGAGGCCTCACCCAGCAGGTTCTGTCAGATCAAAAATGGAATAAAGACATTTTTGTAGCCCATTTTTTCTCTCCCATCTGCTGGGCTGGTGAAGAGCATCCCACAAAAAAGTTTTTCCCTCAGAGAATCCAAAAATTCTCGACGAATGCAGCGGTTCGGAGGCCTCACTTCCCTCACGAAGCACGCGGTGGGCAGGCGCTCAGAAAGGAGGATAAAAACATCAATTTCCACATTCCTCCTGGGAAAACCCACGCTGCTCCCTAGAAAAACTGCTCATTTAAATGCTTATATAACTAATTCCTGAATATTTCCCCCTCCTGCCCCCGGATGATCAATCAAAGCTGCTTTTTCCCGACAGAGGCGGCCTCTTCCCACAAAAAATGTGTGAAACCACAAATTAATGAGGGGAAAAAAGCCCAAACACAACACCTGTCCCCCTCCTCCGGGGCAGTAACGCTGATTATTTGATATTTCCCTCAGGATAAAAAGCAATGAAATTCAAATTAACCCATCCTTTCTGTTGGAAATGGGGAAAGTAGGGGGAAGGCCCAAAGGGAATCTGAACTTGCGGCCTTGTTTCCATCACTGTCATGGCTCCGAGACTCACGATTGCTCTCACAATTTGTTTTCCAGTCAAATGTTGTAGGATTTGTTACTGTAAAGTGAATTATTATTCAACTCTTGCTTGTTTTGTTGCTTTTAACAAACCATTCTGGATACTCTGCAAGACCTGGGCTGGTAACAGCTTCAAACGTAACACAAGATAAAAATTAATAAATAAGACAAGACTTGGGCTGGTAACAGCTCCAAAGGTACCCCAAGATAAAAATAAATAAATAAGACACTAATAAAAGTTGCTAAAATTACCATTTCCATGGGGAACAGCTACTACCCAACAAAAATATCCACCCCAGAAGTTGTGATAGCCCAGATCCACCTCACCACGCCAAACTCATCTAAAATGCACATTTTCCCAAGAGTTTTAATTGTGTAAGTGCCTAAAAAACACAGCCCTAAAAACACTGCCTGTACAGAACAATTCAAAAGCAATGAATTTTATTTTAGAAGAATTTCTCTTGAGTTCCTCCAGTCTGTTGAGGGAAAGAAATTTTAATTTATGGGGGTGAAATGAATTCAGGGAAGACCTGCCCTGGTTCCAGCAGGAGTTTTCCCATGTCCACGCTCAGCTGGACTCTAAAAATCTAAAAACTGGAAAAAAATATCCTGGATAACCAGCACAGCAGAGCAGCCTTCCACAAGGAAAATCTGATTTTTGTCCACCCTGCTGCTAGAAAAACACTTGGATTAAAATCTTTGCAGCCTCAATACCTGTCTGGCAGCAGATATTTTTCCCTGAATTGATTAAATTCTTGCAAGACAGAATTTCGGGAGCTCGTTGTAAACACATCCCCAAAAATGGATGAAGACATTTGGCAATAAAAAACTGAAATTCCTGGAGATAAAACCACGAGGAAAGCATCAGTGTGGTTTGGTAAAGGTGTAAGTAATGGCCAAGCCACTGCTGAGAGCAAAATACAGAATTTAGGGGTGAAACAAAAAGGTTTTTTAGCAAACATAATATTTATAATATAAATTTATTCTCCACAGACAGAAATTCTGTGGTCATTGGATTATAGCCCTTCTTTTTCAAGTTAGAGTGTGAATACTAATACTAATACTAATACTAATACTAATACTAATACTAATACTAATACTAATACTAATACTAATACTAATAATAATTTGTATTACTTGCTTTTTGAAAAACCAGTTCAACCTGGTCTTGGAAAAATAATTTGGTGTCAGGGTTATTCCATCAACTGAGAAAATTTCAGAGTCTAACACTACACTGATACATATTCAAATATAACAACAAGAGTTATTAATGACTTAAAACTCCTCTTAGTTCCCTCTGGAAAACTGCTTAGGGAAGAGAAATTGAAGTATTTTCAGAAATAAAGTTGGGTTCTTAAACCTATAAATTATTGTAAAGCTATAAAAGAATGCAAACCTATAAAATAATGCAAAATAAGACAATTCCCAAAATTTAGACACAGAGAGTGACATAACTTGGCCCAAGCATAACCCTGATTTGGACACAGCTCATCAATATTGATATTTCTTATCAGTTTTGATATTTCTTATCAGTTTTTGATACTTATCAGTCCTGTTTCATCCTGAAAATGAGAAATAAACCCTGGTCTTGCTCATTTTTGAGCATAACAGACATTTTAAAATAATTCAGATTACACACAATGACTTCAGGAACACTATTAAAAATAAACAAACAAACCATGAGTAAAAAATACATTTCCAAATGCAAATCCTAAGCAATTTCCTTTAATTTATTGGAATTAAAAGACAAATCTGGTTTGGGGTGATGGATTTACCATCACAGGTGCTGCAACCTTCAGTTCTGAGTGACTTCACTCAGCTTTTGCTGATTAAAGAGTCAGTGGGGGAAAAAATTCCTCAATAACCAGAATTCTCTTTAAATTTATTCTTTTTCGTAAGCACCTAAACCAGGAGAAAATTACCTGTATCATTGCTGGGAAACACTGCAATTCTGTGATCAATAATGTTCTGTTTTTTAATGAAACCCAGCTCCTAATTCAGATTTTTTTTTCCTGATTGATATGGAAAATCTGGTTTTATCTCCACCTTTTGTTGGGTTTTGTTGTTTTTTTTTTGCTTTAGGATGGAATAATCACATCCAACAAGAAGCAACTCCTTAGGGCAGATTTAAGCAAATCCATTACCTCTCCTGAGAGGAATTTTAAACAACAATGAAAAAAGAAGGGGGAGGAGAAATGTGGATTTATAGACTTCTCTAAATTTATTTATTCCCTTTCTGCCCGCGCCACACATGGACGGTGCTGAGAATTTCCTGACAAATCCTCTTTTTCTCCAGCCAGCCCCACAGATGGCAAAACAGCTGAGACACCCTGGGTTGGAAAAAAAAAAAAAAACCCAACAAAAAAACAACAGTGGAGAAAATGGGGTGAAAAATGGAAAAAATGAGGGGAAAAATGGGAAAAACGGGGAAAAAATGGGGGGAAAATGGGGAAAAAATTGAATTTTGTCCATAAAAAAAGGACAAATTTCATCCTGACTCGAGCAGCACCACAAAGCCACAGGGTCAAGCAGGAATTCTTGGCAGTTTTTCTTGGTGCTTCTTTTCTTTCAGGCCAAATTTATTTAAAATGAGCAGGAGGAGCCAGGATATTCAGCAGAGGGAAGGGAAAAGCCGTGCCAGGCAGGAATGAAATTTGGAAATGTTGCCCCTGCCCCTGTTGTGTGGGCAGCTTTTAAAAAAAGCAGCAAAACAGAGCGATTTGGGGATATATGTGAGCTAAAAGAGACTGAAATGAGGAGTTTTTTGTCACATACTGTTAATTTTGGGATGCAGAATGACAGATTTGGTTTGGGAATTCATTAAAGCTCATCCCCTCCCACCATCCCAGATTGCTCCAAGGCATGGGCAGGGATGCCACATTTAAAAGGAGCACAAAAATGTACAGTAAAATAAAAAAAAAATAACCATTTTCAGCTCCAAAAAGTGCATTTGTGAAAATGGGAGATGAGAAAACTGCTGAATCCTTAGACCAAAATTACCAGCAGGTGACAGGATTTTAATCTTATCAGGATTTTAATCCTAATATTAAAACCCATTTGTCCAGTGCTGTCAGATAATGCATTAAAATTTGTGCTAAAATTTCAATATTAACAGGAATTAAACTGGCAAGTGTGAACTTTTATTTCCTTTGTGCCACACCAAGCCAGGGATGGGACTGAGTGGGTGAAATTCCAGTAAAATCTCATTTAATTTTATCCCACAGCAAGGCCTGGACTTGGAATGAAACAGAGTGGAGAGGGGAAAAAATGGTAAAAAAAAAGGGATTGTCTATTTTTATTGCTGATAAAAACTAAATTCACTATTACATCATCTTACAGCTCAGAATAATTAAGTTCTTCAAACACCAAGGCAGTTTTAATTTTATTTTTAAAGTGCAGATCAGAAGGAAAATAGAAAAGATTTAGAGATAAGCACAGGAACTGCTTCAAAGAACTGGGTGGAAATTAATTTTGGAAGAGTTGTGCTCATTGTTGCTGCAGAAAAATTCCTCTCTATCAGCAGCAAAGTGAAATGATCCCTCCATGGGATTCCCAAATTCCAGGAATTGCCATCTTTAGCTGTTTATTCATGTCAATCCTCCAAAACCTGGGCAAAAAACCCCTCTTTTCCCTCATTTTCTTTCTGGAATGATTAGAAAAATTCAACCACGGCTGGTCAGGATGTAGAAAATGAGTTTAAAAGAACTTATTCTAATTTTTGAAGGGGACTGACTGCAAAAAAAAACCAAAACCAAAACCAAAAACATTTTTGCCCAAAAATGTCCCCAGAATTTTGCAGCAAAAATCCTAAAATAGAAATATCCACTGAGAGCAAATGTGACCTCTTGAAAGAGACCACAAATTCTGCTGCTCAGTTCCTCTTCCCAAGGACTCCCATTACAGCAGCAAATGCCTTTGAAATGCTTTATTTTCCTTTTTTTCCCCCCCTCTTGAGTCTCTACATTTGGAGCCTCTCCCAGCAGCCCAGTGCTGAGTCTGGCCCTGAAACATTTGTGGAAACTGTGGAGTTTATTTAGCTTTGGATTTGACATAAATTCATTTTAAAACTTCCTTTACTTTGCAGGAAATCAGATTTTTTTTTTTTTTTTTTTTTTTTTTTTTNTTTTTTTTTTTTTTTTTTTTTTGACCTTTGAAGTCCTACTTTTCATAAGAGAAATGCACATTACAACCAGCTCTGGGGACAGACTTTACTGAGTCTCTATTTCACTTTTTAGCCCAATTCACCCCAATTTTGAGACCTATTTTCACAGACTGGGGCAGGTCACGGTGGCCCAGTTTTGATTTCATTTGTAATTCCAAGAGGAATAAAACTCCATCCCTCTCCTTGTAAGGAATAAACCACTTTGCAGGATGAGGATGTGGAACAGCAGCAAAATGAATTCAAAATTGCTCTTTTTCCCCCCCTTTTTCCTGCTTTTCCCTTTAATTCTGAGGTCAGATAGAAAGGAAATCCCAGCTTTTATGGCAAAAAACCTGACAGGACACAGAGCTGGGCTGAGCCTGCCTGAGCAGGGGTTGGAGTAGATGTGTCCAGAGGTCAGAAAATTGTGGAATATTCAGAGTTGGACCCACCAGGATCATCAATCCAACCCCTGGGCCCTGCACAGACACCCCAAAAATCCCAAAATGTCCCTGTGAGGGTTGTCCTGGAATGGCACCATTCCAGTGCCCCAAAATCCTCTGGGGGAAGAATCTTTTCCCAAAATCCACCCTGACCTTCCCTTTCACCTGAACCACTCTGTGATTTAATCCCCACAGGATGACCCATCAACATCCAGGGAAAAACTGCAAATAAAAGAGGAAAGAGATGAATTTTGAGAGCTGGATTTTGGGGAAGGATTAATAAACCAAGCCAACACCAGGAATTTATCAAGAATGACAAATTTTTTGGCCTGTCCTGAGGTTGTGCCCCCTGAGAACCATGAGGTGACATTGGGTTAATCCCTTTTTTTAAGGCAGTGAGTGAAAAGTAGGGTTCCAAAGTAAAATTCAGCTCCTTCTTTGAATATTCCTATGCTGAAATTAAATTTCAAAGGTATTTTTTTCTCCTCTAGAAAAAGAAAAATATCCCAGCCTTGGTAAAAAGGATGGGACAGGACATTTTTAGGGCAGTGTGAGCAGAGATTTCCTCTCCTATTTTTTCTCCCAGAACCTTGGAGGACACTGAGGGCAGGAAAAGGCACCACAAATTCCTGTCCCTGCATTTAATCCATGAATTCTGGGACATTGATTCCCTGTCCTTGTGGAAAATAAATTTTTATTTCACAAGGATGCCTCCCAGATTTACCAAAAAACCAGGAGAATCCACACCCAGGTCAAGCCAGGAAACATCCAAGTAGCCAAAAATCAAAGTGGGAGCATAAAATCATCTTGTGGCTTTCTCCACATGGGAATAATTCTAATTTTGGGGAATATTTCTCATTTTAGGCAGCCAAAGAAACACAGTTTCTGGTTTTTTATCTAAAGCCCAGCCTGGTTGTGGAGCAGGCAGGAGAATCCTGCAGGAGCAGCTGCACATTCCCACCCCCCTCACTGGGAATTTTCCAGAAGGAGTTTCTTTCTGTGTGGATTTTTAACCTCAGATTTGCTGGTCTTGGGGAAAAAGCTCCCAACCACCACAACCCTGGGGAAACTTCCTGCAAAAAACCTTTTATCCACTCCAGCTCTCCATTTAGGAGGGTGTGCTCTCAGAAATATTGGGAGTTAATTAAACAACATTAAAGCTTTGTAAAAATATGCTCTTATTTCCCCACTGAGGGGTATTCCCCACAAAACTCCACATTTCCCCCACAAAACTCCATATTTTCCCCCTAATTTAAGGACATATTTCACCAGCATGAGCTAAGGATAAAATCATTTTTCCCCCCCAGTTTTGGGAATCTGTTTCAGTTAGAAATCTTTAATAAGGGAAGAGTGTTTAGTTTGAGGGAAAAAAAATATAAATGGAAGGGTTAAAAGGAAAAAAAAAACCAACCCTTTCTAATACTCCCTGGGGTCTGCAGGTCCTTCAACCCAATTTGATGTGAATGAAACCATTATTGTTCTTTTGACTCCTGCTGGGCCATTATGGGCAACGGTTTTCCAGGGATTTCAGGAGCATTTTCCTACATGTTTTCATTATCCCAGCACTCAGTTTCGAGGTTTAAAACAAGTTTTTGCTGGGGAAATTTGCCTCCCCAAAAACCCTCTTGGTTTTATAGATCCTTAAATTTCGATTGGTTTTTGGAAATGAATCAAGAAAAAGCCACACGTCCCCTTTTTATTTGCTTTTTTTTGGTTGTTTTTAAGCAACGGCCAATTTGAAGAGATTAAAACTTGCAGCAGGGAAGACTCAATCAAGCCAATGGAATTGAACACACTCACAGAGATTTCCTGCCATAAAAATGCTCCCATTGTGGATGGGAGGGAAGAGTCCCACCCTAATAAAAATATAAGGTAGAAAAAAAAGCCAACAGAAAGGGTTAAAAGGCAATAAAAGGATTATTATCAAGCCTAAACCAAACCTTTAAGTGATATTTTATTGCATTAAAATGTGAGCTTTGAGGATTCAGCTGGTGTTTTAACTGCTTCAGAGCCAAATGTTAATCTTAAAATATCCCTCTGCATGCAGCTGTAAAATAGAGGTTTGCTGTAAAACCTCTTGGAAATAAAGTCCTGTTAAAATGAGTTGCAGAAAATAATCTAGAGAATGTCATTCCAAAAACAATCTGCCATTTTGGCTCAAAAGTAGGCAATTATTCCCTAAAACACATTAATTTCAATTGCATCTGCATAAATCAGTTGAGAGTTTGATCTTGGGGCTCTTAGAGGCTTCTGTTCCTGTGATAACTCAATTAAACTGAGCAGATGATCTCAATTTCTTGAAAAAAACCCCCAAAGCTGATGAGCTGCAAGCTCTGGTTTTCTTCAAAAGACACTTCAAGTTGGATTTTACACAGATCACAAAACCTCCAGGCCATCAAAGCCCCAAAACTGCTACAGATGAACCACAAGAACTACAAAAAGCAGCCTGATGACAACTCAGTTTAAACTCCAAAATTCCTCACCAGAAAAGCTTCCAACGATTAAAAATAAACTCATCAAGCTCTGGTCTTGAGGTTGGTGTAAAATAATATCTTTACATCCCATGTAGGTGCCACAAAGCCCAGAAACTCCAGGAAAAATCACCAAGCAGCTGATGGGAACCTCCAATTTCCCAATGACACCCAATTATGCCAATAATTTGAGTATGGCAACAACATTTTTTGATAGGAAAAGCAGCACTTTGAGTGAAGAACCACGAGTGACTCTTCTCTGCCACCTGCTCATTCT
>VZTR01034114.1:3344-34081 GCA_013400775.1 Chaetops frenatus
GGGGACGGGGAGGGGGGCTGGCTCCAGAATAAAGTTTATTTATTCTAGTGCCCGACTCGTTATTCTTGTGTGAGTACCAGGGGAGGAGGCGGTGCAGGGGTGGGGAGGAGATGGGCACCCCGAGTCCTGGTTTAGGGGGGGGTGTTCTTTCCTGCAGGAGGGCAGCCCAGGATGCCCCCCCACCATTGCTTTCCCTGTCTGGTCATCCCCAAAGGCTGGGACAGAACCCTTTGGGGTCCCCCCAGCACCCCAAAGCTCTGACCTTCCCAGTCCTGAGGCCACAGTCATGTCCCTCGATGCCAGGGGCCAGCCCTGATGCATTTGTGACACTCCCAGCACAGGGTTTGGGGGCAGCCCTGGCCCCCCCGTGCTGGGCTGGGGGGTACAGGGGTGTCAGGGGTGTTCCTGCCACTGTGCAGGGATGGGACCTGTTTGTTTTCTTTTTGTCCGTATTTGTTTTTCCAGCAGCTGCCGGGTGAGGCCCATCCGCCGCCCACAACAGGAACCGGGGGCACCGGGAGCAGCGGGGCACAGCCCGGCCCGGCCCGGCCCGGCCCCGCTTCCCTGGCACGGCGAGGGCTGAGACCCCTCTGGGGCAGGGAGATCCGCAGTCCCTGCCGGGCTGAGACCGGCCACAGCTCCTGCCGGCGGAGGCAGCCGGGGCTGGGTCACACGGTGAGGTCCCCCCGCGGGTGGGGACCACAGGAGCCCTCCGCACCCCCCGCCGGCTGCCCGGGCGCCGGGCCCCGCTCCTGGGGCCGGTGGCAGCAGCCGGGCCGGGCCGGGGGGCCCTTGCGCAGGAGGTGGGCGAGCTCGGCCAGGCTGAGCAGCGCCGAGACCAACCCCACCACGAAGTAGAAGTGGATGAAGACGGTTTTCTCGGTGGGGCGGGAGACGAAGCAGTCGACGCGGTGCGGGCAGGGCCGGCGGCGGCACACGAAGAGCGGCTGCACCCTGAAGCCGTAGAGCAGCGCCTGGCCCAGCAGGAAGCCCAGCTCGGCGGCGATCCGGGCCACGACGCTGCCCACATAGAAGGGCTGGAGGCGGCGGGCGCGCTGGCCGGGAGCCCCCCCGCGCCCCGGCTTGGCCGCCTGGTGCACGGCGAAGATGACGAAGAGGGCGGCGGGCGCCGAGAGCACAACGACGTGGAAGACGAGGAAGCGATAGTGGGAGATGGGGAAAGCGGCGTCGTAGCACACGGGTTTGCAGCCCGGCTGCTGCGTGTTACACACGAACTCCTCCTGCTCGTCCTCGAAGACGTCGCTGCCCACGGTGGCCAGGACCAGGATGCGGAAGAGGAGCATCACCACCAGCCAGAACCGGCCCACCATGGGCGAGTGCTCCTGCACGGCGTCCAGCAGCGAGCTCAGGAAGCCCCACTCGCCCATGGCCGAGCTGCGAAAGCGGGGTCAGCGCTGGGGGGATGCAGTGCCCGGCAGGTCAGCACGACCCCTCCAGCTCTCCATCCTCCCACCATTCCCAAACGCACCACGGAGTCCCCGCTCACGGGAGGGTGCCCAGGCAGTGCCAGCCCAGCTCAGCCCTGTCAGGAGTGTCCCCAGGCACCCGCTGTGCCCAGGACTCGCTCTCTCAGGGATGGATCCAAGGATACCAACGGGAGCGGGACCAGCAGATTCCCCATCCCTTGTTCCCCTCCACAGCTCGGCCTGGCTGAGCTGTGGCCCCCCCACAACAGCCCTGTACCTGCGGAGGCTGCGGTCCACGGCGTGCCAGCGCTGCTGGCGCCGGCTGTCCAGGGCTGTCCGGGACTGTCCGGTCCCTTGTCCAGCTGGGATGGGATAATGGTCCCACAGCCACGCCTGGAGCCCTTTTAAAGGGACAGAGCACCCGCAGGGGCGCCTGGAGGGAGGGAAGGGCTCAGTACTGCCGGTGGGGCTCAAGGACAAAAGCTGCCCTGCCCAGGGCCAGGAGCTGCCCCGGACACAGGATGGCAGAGGGGCGGTGGCCCTCCCAGTGCAGAAAGGCCCCGAAACTTTGGCCTTCCCAAACCCACAGGGTCTCAGGGTCCCCAGGCCACAGCACTCGGCCCCCAAAAGGCCCTGCAGTGCTGGCATCTCCCCCCTGACCCATCAGAGCCTGGGTACACCCAGCCCTGCAGCCACAGCTCCAGCCCCGCAGTGCCTGGGGGATGCTCAAGGCTGGCCCTCCCTGCCCCAGGACGCTGTGTCAGGGCTGTTCCCCTGGATCGTGGATCTTCCCCAGCTCCAGCACATGTGGACTAATCCCTACAAAATCCTGTGTGGCATGGCCGGGGCTCCTGCCCAGCCCAGGCCAGTACTGACGGTGTTTGCTGGTGCCTCAGATCCCCTTTCCAGTACTGGGAGCAGAGCCCTGGACAATATGGGTCACCCTCAGACCCCCCTTGCTCCTTGGGGACAGGCAATGCTCAGGGTGGGTCAGTGCCTGATGCCCCACAGCCCAGCTCCCATCCAGCAGCATCCCCAGCACCCCATCCAACATTTTGGGATGGGAAACTCCTGGTATGGACTCCACGGTCCACTCGGTGTTCCCAGAGCTCCACATCCCCATCAGGGTGATGCCAGGGTTCTGAGAGCAGCCCCACAACCCACCCGTGGCTCTGACATGGGTCGTGTTCTGCAGCAAGGGGAGCCATAAATAGCCCAGCCCTCAGAGGGGACGTGCTGGAGACGCTCTCCAGAGCCAGTGGAAAATCTGACAGTGCTTTCCACACTTGACTGGGTTCCAGCAAAGCACCGATAGCGTGGGGGGGCCCTGGGGTTTCATGGAATCATGGAATGGTTTGGATGGGAAGGGAGCTTAGAGCTCCTCCAGTCCCATCCCCTGCCATGGGCAGGGAACACCTTCCACTATCCCAGGTGGCTCCAACCTGGCCTTGGACACTTCCAGGGATGGGACAACCATAGCTGCTCTGGGCAAGAAGCTCCCCTCGTGCCAGGGACCACAGGAGTGTTCACAAGAATTCAGCTGTGGAGCCACAGTGGCCACAGCCAGCAGGGAAGTGGCCAAACAGCCCAGCACCCCCCAGAGCCTGTTAAGCCCTCTGCTCTGACAGAGGGAGGGCTTAGCACAAGCTCTGCAGTGGTTATATCCCTAAAAACACATAAATTCAGTGAAGAAAGTAAGTAAAGACACTTTTATTAGACAAACATTAAAACGAACAAACTCAGGACAACACGGAAAAAACACAGAAAATATTTACATAGTGAAGGAATAGTGCTGGAAAAATGACTCCAGCTCACCTGTGTTGGGTGGTGGAATTTAAAAGTTCATGTATTTTAGTACTATAAGATATTTCAAGAGGGATGTATACATTTTAAAGGATTTGGCATTTTCTAACGTCAACTTTAACACTAAAATGACCACAAAGTGTCAAATAATGGGGAAGAGGGAAATGCGGCAGCACTTGCTGGGCACATGGCTCCAGTGTTCACCAAAAATGGGATGTTCCTGTTTCAACACATCTAACTTATTTAAAACCAATAAAAACAAGCTGTGTTCACCTGTAATGAACATATTTGGAGTGGCTCACATTCAGTGACGATTTCCTAGGCTGAGGTGGTTTTGGTGGGAGCTCCAGAGCCCAGCTGAAGGCTTATTGCGGATCTGGAGTTTAAAATTTTCCTAAAAACTCAAAATATATCGTCCTCAGAGGACTCCTCCAGGTACTGGACAGGTTTTTTGAGGCGGCCAGGCCTGGCACGGGGCTGAGCAACAGGGCTTTCGGCACCGGCGTCAATGGTGAAGGTGTCATCCTGTAGCTTGGATTTCTGGAAGGAAAGCAGGAAAGGAGTCATGGATCTGAGCATCCACAGGGAACACAATGAGTACCACATGCCCGCTGGGCCATGGGGATGATGGCTGTTTGAGGTGGTGGGAGCAGACCAAGGATCCGGGGTGTCTGACCCATATGAGGGAAAGATTCTTCCCCCAGAGGCTGCTGGGCACAGCCCAGGCTCCCCAGGGAATGGGCACGGCCTCAAGGCTCCCAGAGCTCCAAGAGCATTTGGACAACGCTCTCAGGGATGCACAGGGTGGGATTGTCTGTGCAGGGCTGGGAGTTGGGACTGGATGATCCCTGTGGGTCCCTTCCAGCTCAGAATATTCCATGATTCTATGACCCCCCTCTTCCCCATTCCCCAGCAGAGATTCGACCTCCACCAGCTTTTCCTGCCGGAAGAACTGACCCCACGCTCCGCGTTTCCCTCAGCGCTGACAGCGTTGCACAAACCTTTGATGCAACAGATTTGGCAGGCTTCGAGCCGAAATCCGAATCGGAATCCGAGTCCAAAGAGCTTGGCTGCCTCTTCCTAACCTTCCTCCCCTTGGCATTGTCACCCTCGCCGCGCTGCGCTCCCTCCTTCGCCGCTGGCTTGGGTTTGGGTGCAGCCTTTTTCTTGGCCAGCATATCCATGATGGAGGGCTGGTTGTCTGCAACAGAACACGGTGTTAAACCCCTGTTTCGCTCCTCTCTCCTTCCCACTTTGGGAATTACTTCCAACACAAACAGGCTCTGCGCTGCCGCGGGGTCAGTGCACAGGTTGGCTCCGTTTGAAACCGGGTTTTCTAGAAAGATCCCTCTTCCACAGATGGTGAAGAATGAGGTTGTTTATCTGCTCAGTTCCGCCACATTTAGAGGATCAAATTAAAGCGTCCCCAAAGCAATTTACAGACTATTTCAGATTGAAAAATCCTGATCTCTCAAGGTTCTGTAACCCATCTCAGACCTTCAAACTCCTGCACAGGGAGGAAAGAATTTCCCAAACACTCACTCATTCCCTCCCTCTTACCTATATTTTCACTTTTTTTAAGAGCATCTTGAAGCACAACTTCCAGTTCAGCTCATTTCAGGCCATTTCTGAGTGATAACATGTTTTCTCAGTTTAGGAGTGGAAGTAACACTATTTTCCTGCTGGGATCAACACCGAGTTGATTCCATTTGGAATATCCAAAACAGTGTCAAAGTCTGGCAGTTGAGTTTAAAAAACCCCGGAGTCAAATGCTGGAGATGGATGAGATGGATCCAGCACTGAATAGATCAAACTACCCTCAAAAGCTTGCCTGCTCCAAGGCAGCTTTCTTCCCAAAAAGACATGAAGTAGGACATTGACTGCAAGACACAAATTCCACTCGGATTATCCCTGCCAAGTATTACATAGCACTGTAGGAAGCATTCACTTTTCCTGTTCCCAAACTAAAATTCCCTCCTTCCAAGCATGTCCAACATGAACTAGAACATGATATGTTTGGAAACAGACCTCAAACATGACAACCAGAGAACCTCTGCCACAAACCTCAGATCTTTGCTGAAATGCAAACTCCAGTTGCCCCGGCCCTGGAACGCCAAGCGAAATCACTCGGACCGTTTCCCACAGGAATTATAATTGTTCTCCAGGACTGATGTTGCTGAGCTGCCCTTACCCTTGGTGGCTTCAGCCTTCTTGGCTGCAGGTTTTTTGGGCACGGCCTTGGTGCTTGGCACTGGGACGGACGGAGCTGCGGGAGCCTGGCTCACCTTGTCCTCAGGGACATCTTGGACTGGAACTGGATAAGGAAAGCAGAAAGTCAGCCTGAAACAGCCAAGTTATCCCCTCTTGCTCTTCCCTGTGAACTGCCGAGGGATTTTAGGACAATCCGCGTGGTTTAGGGGTCTCACACTCACCAGGGGAGTGCTTGGGAGCTTTTCCTGCTTTTTCAGTGGTTTCCCTGGAAAACAAAAGCCCAAGTTTTTGTTTCAGTTTATGATGTGCTAAAGAGGGGCATAAAAAAAAATTGCTTTTAATTTCTGTGTAGCATTAAGCACAACTAATTTCCAGTGATTATGGAAAAATACTCACTTGGGAGCAGGTTTGGGCTTGGGAGGAGCCTTTTTCTTAGACTTTGTGTCCAATTCAGAGTTGCCTTCACTGTCACCCTGGAATTCAGACTCCTCATCTGAGCTGGAGTGATTTGAGTCCGAAATAACCATGGGCTTGATTTTGGCTGATGGAAGGACACAGATGTGTTATTTTACACATTGGGCAATATGCAGCTCCATTTCTTTTTCAGTATTTTAGCTACAGTTATTAAAAAATAAAGATCTGAATACAAACAAGCAGATGCTGAGACTGCCAGGGAGAAGACTCCAAATGACAAGTTTGTTCTGTCATTTGGAGTCTTCCAACCTCACCCACAACACATTTAATTTGCCAAGACAGTTGTGTAATTAAACCCAATAGCCATATTTCTCTAGTTGTCCATTTCTGCTTTTCCTTGAAAATGTGCACAAATGGTAGAAATATTTAATAGTTTCAGATGGCAAAATAAAGAAGCCTTTTAAAGATGATTTCTAAATGTGATCTGAGGCTCTGGGAGGTCCCTAAATAGTCTGTTCCATTTTCTCCTCCACATGGAGGACCACCCCTCTCCTGCATCTGTGTCCTCACTCACCTGCAGCCTGGCGAGCCACTCGCTCTCTTTGAGGAGGTGCTTCAAAATCAAACTCTGAATCAGACCCCGAGTCAGACCAAGGGTTTCGTTTCTTGGTTTTCTTTAATGGCTTGAAAGGCAGAGTGGCCTGTTTCTTAGCTCCTGAAAAATATTGGGAGGCAGGATGAACCAGCAAACTTACCTGTGTAGTTCAGGCTCAGCAGTTCAAGCTCAGCTTAGAAATACACTGAATTCAGAGAATTCTGGCTTAAACAAAGAGAAATAGGAATCAATCCCACTTGACTGTTATCCAGGATCACTTTCTCACCCAGTTTTTCCAAAACTACTGATCCTAGGTTTTGGTTACCACCTTCAGAAAGAGGTCAGATAACCAAACTGACAAGTCTTTCCCTCTTTTCCTTGGGGGGAATAACATCAAAGCATTTACCTTGCTCAGTCTTCAGCTTTTGCACTAATCTCTGCTTCAGGTCTGCAGACTCCTTCTCTCCGGATGTGTTTTCATCCTGATTCTCATCAAATTCAGTTTTTTCACTCTGCAGATGCAAGCAGATAATAAACAGTGAGTCAGCTCACAGAGAAGAGGCACACAGGGTAATGGAGGAAGGAGCTGCTTATTTTAGACATGTAAAAGTTAGTGGTACAAGAAACCCGAGTCTGTGATACAAGTTGTGTGTAGAATTGATTACAGACAGGATCTGTAAATTGGACAGGATCTGCCCCCAAATCAGGTGACTTAAAAGGCAAAATTCAATGTGAACAAAAACAGGAACTCTGGCCCCGCTCCTGAGGGCTCTGGTCCTGCCGCTGTGTGCTGGCTCTGGGGGGGATGCGGATGCAGGACTGGACAGGGTGGGATAAAAACAAAAGTGAGAGTTATTTGGAAAAACTGTTGGGTGGAATCACGTGGAGGAAAGGAGTGACCTGTGTGGCTTCCAGGGCCAAACAGGTGAGGGGGGGGGTTAGTTTTCTCTGTTGGAAATGGATGAATGGCACAATTTCAACTAGTCCTATAAAAAGAGTTCAATCGTTTTTATCTCCTTGATAGGGAGAACAACAGTGGCACTAAGTGGGTGAAAGCATTGCTGAGAATGCAAAGGCTGTTCTGGAGAAGGGAATGTACTGGCTGTGCTTCCTGCCTGCTAGAGGATTTATCAAATTCCCAAGACACCTGGAACAACCTTACTTTCATCTGCCCCCTTTTCTGAGCTACCAGCCCATCCCTGCCACTGCAATGTGGCAAAAATTTCCCTCTAAGCCACCTCCTGATATGTTAGTGAGTCTGTTCTCCTTCAGACTAAGACACCCCCATTCCCAGTGTTACCCAAACCCTAAGATCCTGTCCCTCTCCCTAAACAACTGCTTCAACAGGACCAGCCTAGCTAAAAAGGACTCACTTTTCCTTAAGACTGCACTGAAGAGGATGTAAAGAAAGATTGAGCATTTGGAATGTTCTTTTTACCTTTATTTTCTTTTTAGTTTTCTTCTCTGCCTCTGCCTTCATCTCAGCAGTGATCCGAGGAACAATCCTGATGCCATGAGGGGATGGCATTACTTCTGCCAGCTGGGCCTTCTTCACCTTTGCTTTCCCTCCTTTCACCTTCAAAGGTTTGCCAACAATCCCTGCACTCTCATCCTGTGCTTGCTTGGCCTCCACTACCTGCAGAGGGGAGCATAAAATAACACAGAAACATACAGAAGTCAATAAAGGGCTGGTGGATAAGACGAGGGAGTTGATCATCTGCACTGAGCATCAACATACATCGAGTTCTTCAATGAAGGCAGCAAGGTCTTCCTTCCACAGGTCAGAGGGACTCTTGCGCTTAAGGTTTTCCAGCTCCTTTTCCTAAAGGGAATCACAGATGATAATCATTAGCCACACACTTCAATCCACCAGCCAAAAATAAATGGCATAACAGATAATATATCATTAACATAATGCTTTGATAAGGAAAGGAAGGCACATACTTTGTTATCCCTCTGCTTGCAGAGCTCATCTTTCTTCTCCTTGGTCAGATACCACAGGGGCATGTTCAGCAGGTAGTTGAAATCCGGGCCAGAGGCTGCAGCTGTTTCTTTGTCATTCTCTTCCTCCTCCTCCTCTTCTTCTTCATCCTAAATGTCGATTTGAAACAAACACAGTCAACAAAAACCCTGACGCACAATGGTAGGGCTACTGATCAAACATGGAAGCTCTTGAATCCTGCAAATTGAAAAGCAAACTGGGCCTCTCTAAGGATTATAAAACCTCAGAGCTCGGGGCCAGTTTGGGCATATTCAGAGGATGACTGAGGCATTACCTTGTTTTGAGCCTCCTTCCAAGCCTTCACCGGATCAGACTCGTACCCTCTCTGGATAAGAACTTGAATCAGCTCTTTCTTGGGTTTGTTTTCTGCAAACAGACATTTCAGGATTGTCAGTCAGTGCCCACTACCAGTTGCTGTTGGGAGCGACAGATGAGCTTTACAGTTTGGATCCTGTGGTTGTAGCTGCTCAGCATCCTACAGAACTCCAAACCAGCCTTTCCACATCACAGCTGGGACATGTGGAAGGAGCCTGAACAACACCTGAGAAGCTCCTATTTAGCAGGTAATTTGTCAGGGAAGCATTGCTCCTGTACCAGCCAAAACAACGTCAATAATTTTCTTTGTTTTCATACATGCATTTCCCCTGCTTTAAGTACATTTTGAACTTGGGAAAAAAAGGTATGATGGTATAAAACAGGTTTCATTGTGACAGGCAGGTGGAGAAAGAAACCCTTGATAGCTTGGTATAGTTTGCACCTCATTAGACGTCACCCGGGAAATTTATGCTCTAAGTGCTCAACCACTGGAAATGCTTCAGCTGGAATTTGCTCCTTTTTAAGGTATCAGAAGCCATCAACCATGAGACACAAATACAAATGAAACCAGCTCTGGCAGCCTTGGAACTACTTATTACAAAAACCCAAGAAAATGCATTTCAGGGGAATTATTCCTCTTCCTGAGTTCAGTCAGACAGACTCGGGCTGCTGGGATTACTGGGCTGCCTTCAGACACAAACCACAAAGCATCTTATGACACGTTGTCTGGCCGCATCCTCCGCGAAGGCAGCGCAACACAGCCCGGCTTTTACACCGAGGGGGAAAAGTTGATTGAAAAATCTGTACATTGGGAACAAAGATCTGCTTCTTTTTCTAGCTCATGATTCTCAGATGCTGCTACTTGAGTATCATCTAAGTTTGAACCCCCAGTCCACTGAGAACATGATTTGGAATATTTTTGCAGAGGGTTACAAAGATAATGGAGAGAGAGAGAGATTCTTAAGATGCATTTCACAGCAAACACCGTCCCTTTCTAAACCCACAAATAATTAACTCTTACTCCTACCAAGTCAGAAATAAATGGTAATTATTGCTACAATATTAAAAAATTCTCTCAAAAATTCTCAAACACAGAGCAGTAAAGCTGCATAAGTATCCCATTGTCATTATTATGTGTATAATACACAGACCAAGGATTCTCTGTGAAGCATTTTCCTCTTAGATATCACTGGAACAGAGATAAGCCCTGGTGTGGTTTGTAAAAGCCAGCCTGGGGCTGAGGGGGTGCTGACAGAGCTCAAGAGATCACCCAGTTCTCCCAGTTACAATCCCAGTCACCAAGAACAACGTACCAATCACAATTTTGCCATCTATTTTCTCCAGGATAAAGCGAGCCTGGTTGCTCAGCTTTGCAGACTCAGCACCCAGCATCCCAATAAGCCATTCCTTCCTCAAATTGTAATATCGGAGCCGGAGTTCAAAGAACTCCTTAAGAATATCCTGGGGAGAGTCGTATTTCTTGAGAAAGCCGACATGGTCAAAAAGAACCTGGAGGAAAATGAAAGAACATGGATGTTATGATAAAACTGATTCCAAAGCCACCTGTTACCTGTAACAAAGGGTGATGGTACCACCGAATTATTAACCAACAAATTATCAAATGTCAGTGTTGTCCTAGAAACGACTTCAGTGTGTGAGCACAGCAGTAGAGACAATTTTAGAATTTCAATGTCAGAGTTAAGGTTACTTGAATCTTAGAGCTCTGTGCAGGACAAACATCTTGCATCAAGCTTCACACACTGTCAGGAACCAGACGTTCAGTGCCCCTGCTGCTGGCTCAAAGAGCTCTGCAAACTGTGATTTCAGATCATTTTGCCTCCTTCAGGCAAACCATCCACTCTGGGCCTGCTCCTAAGCCAGGCTCTTGACCTTTGAAAGCTGATTTAAAACCAGTAACAGCAGAAAAATCGAAGTGAATAGGTTACTGCCAAAGAGGATTTTTGTTTCACGCAATGACTGCAGCTGTCCACATAGTCTGAGTTAAACCAAGAAATTCCTTCAGCAAATTATGTCACTCACCATGGAGTTGCATGTTAAACTTGTTTGGAGTTTGAAGACCTTGTGCAGCCCCACAGCTTCGGCTTCTGTTAGTTTATCTTCAGTCATCTTCACCACGAATCTCACCGTGGTGTCTGTGTGATATTCTTTATAGTCTGTGATTAGAGGGGGGGTCTTCTCAGTCCCATTCAACATTGGCTCCAGAACCTGCTCTTTATATGTCTGAGGAAAGAAACAAAGTCAGAACCAAACCCCACTACTCACTTTTTGCTTTAGACTGAACTATAAATTCCCAGAGAAAATTCCCTGTTTGTTACCTGTGTCCATGTTCTGACAGGCAGCTCAGTGATCTCGATGGTTGTAGAATCAAGGATGGACACTTCACCACTTATCACATACTGATTAGGCCCCAGCTCGTCTATGGTGCCTTTGAAATTCTTGTAACTGGGAAGCTGAGGAGAAAAAACACTGGATTCAGCTTTGTGTGGATGCCTCTTTTTTTAAGCATGTCCATAAAATGCTCAATATACTAACAAGCAAGACATTTGTTTTTTAATTATATTATTTACCATTGGCAGTGGCTCTTCTCCATCCATCAGCCGACGGATATTGTTCACAACTTCCCTGATATCAAAGTTGGGGATCTTACAGGCCCAGCCAGTACCAATCCCTTCAGCCCCATTGACCAGCACCATTGGAATGATGGGCATGTACCACTCTGGCTCCACACGCTGGTTGTCATCATAGAGGAACCTCAGGATGTTGTCATCCATTGGTGGGAACACCAAGCGTGCCAAGGGACTGGAATGGAGAAGGGAATTTGAGTCCAGATTCTTCTCACAGAACATGACCACCATGCAAAAAGAAACCTCTCTAATTTTTATTTTCCCACCCAAATTTCTCCCTTTGGTTCTGCTTCCATTTCCATATCCTCTGCTCTGATAGCCATGTTTCCATGATGGAATCTAACACCTGAATCTCACTTCAATTGTTGCTCCTCTGAGCATGCAAGTATAGCTCAAAGTTTTAAAGGGAAAAATCCAATTTTTCATTCTAATTGCTGTAAAATTGAGACCTTTAAGACAGTAAGAGCTCTGGAATGCTTACCTGAGCATGGTGAAGATGTATCGAGGGCTGGCAGAGTCTTTCCCTCCGTGCAGCCTTGTGCCAAACTGACCAATGGGCTGGAGCAAGTTGAGGTTGTTGCTGCCCACAAAGTTCTGAGCCAAGTTAATGATGGTCATCATCAGAGCAGCCTGCAATGAAGGAGATGCAAAGCTGAACATGCAGAATGGTTCAGGGGATGGACAAAGTAAGGCAACATTCACATCAAGAACTTAATTGATAGAAAGGATAAACTCAATTGATGAAATACTGGAGGAAACTCAAGGAAAATGTATCCCAAGGCCATCTGAAATGTTCTAGTGACCCACATCTACACCTATTGCTGTCTACCTGCTCTGAAACCTCCAGGTCTCTCCATAAGAGAACAAGAGGACTTCGCTGTAGTGCTTAACTTGTCCTGACCCACGCAGAAAGGTTATTAATATCTGCCTAAGTCCATTCACAAATTAAGCAGGTTTTTCTTGTTTCACTTTTTGAATGAACTACTCTCCCATGAAGTCCAGACAGGACAGCCAGAGTGACCAATGTCAGATTAAATTAATACTGTAGAATTAATTGTGGAAACAGCTGAACAGCCACTTCCCTTTGGTGTACACACTCAAACATCTAATTCTGCTTTAGAGACATCATAACTCACACTAACAGAAGGGCTTTTTGCCTTTCCTTCAAACTGTTTTGCACACCTGGTAAGGCAGGCTCTTACCTCACCGTGATGGTATGAGGACATCTCAGCAACAGAACCAGCCAGCTGAGCAACCTTCACCTCCCGTTTATCATTTCGTTTGAAACAGGTGAACAAAACTTTCCTCTGACCTGGCTTCAAACCTGTATGAAAAAAGAAAAGACCTCGTGATTAGAACATGTGATGTGATGCACTTGGCTTCTGCTCTCCAGAGATACAAACGCTACCTACACACCTAAAGATTCTGTACCAGCTGAGTAAGGTACTGGCAATAATATACTACAAAATGGACAAGACATTTCATCCAAAGATGAAAAAACCTTGGACAGCAGAAAACAGACTTCAGGATACTGACTCCGAAACCTCAGCAGGTTCCCTGGCTCTGATGTGACATCAAACACCCATTTCCTCAGTTCTGGGAATACACCATGCAGAACTACTTACCATCAACCAGTGATGGGATTGATCTCTCATTATCTGAGTTTGAGAACAGCACTAACTCCTTATTGATGAAATCATTGTATGTCAGGTAATCAGTGTTTTTCCCATACAGGTATTCCTAAGGAAAACAGAGGGAAGATTGCCTTAATTTTAACAGGGCCTAATCAGTTTTTTGGCTAGTTTCACTGAAATGGGAACTCCTTGTAAGACCAGCTAAATACAGCTCAAGTGCTGACATCCTTTACATGGCAAAGGGAAACACTTCCCAGGATGCATAATTTCCCCCATTTTGGGGGAAATAAAGACTTCATTTGCCTCCGCGTGAATTATCATTTTCCTATTGATACAGTAACTTGAAAGATGAGAGTTAAAAATGAAATTAACTGTTGGATAATTGGCAATGAGGCTATTCTGATAAGATGAGAGAAGAAGCTGCTCTGCAAAATCCTGACACATTTTCAACGTCCTGTAATCCGGACCTGACTCAGTGACTGAGCTGTGAGCAGCTCTGGCGTGCTGGGATGAAGCTGAGAACAGCCCCAGGCAGAGACTGAAAACCAGTTTCCTTATAAACATAAACCTTTTACCTCTGGCAGACCATGCAGCTTCCGTTGTCTTCTATCCTCCATGAAATTAGTCAGCCACTCCTTTCGCTCTTCTATCTTCTTCTTGCTAAAGGCCTGGATGTTACAAAATGAAAAGTAACTCAATTCCAGAACATTCTGTGGTTGTGCACTATTGGATCACTTGAGAAAAAGGAAGAGTTTACCCGTAACAACATGCTAAACAGGCTGATTTAAGAGTCCAAGAAATGCAGTGAAAGATTTCTGTAGCTAAATATATTAAGAGCATAATTTCCACCACACTGTAGAAGACAGAGTAGTTCGGTTTAAACATATAGATTTTTAATATCATAACAGAAGACCAAAGCAGATTTGAAGGGAAATTAGTATTCTGGGGGAAAAGATTTTTTGGCATTGCCTAACAACTTTGAATACTTAAGAATCAAAGACTAGCTAAGGTGAAGTTCACAGAAACAAGGACTGTTTTAATCCACCATTTTGCACTGGGGGAGGAAGAGGAGATGCCACTTGGAGAAAACTGCAGTAAAATACGCAGAAAAATGTTCAAGGAATATTTACTACTGTGTCTGAAAATGTCAATTGGTTTGTAGTGATTAGTTTGTTCTGAGCTATATTTAAAGCCCATCATTAAAAGGGTACTCTTGCCCTGAGGTTGAGGGGCAGATTCGCTGCTCCTGGTTCAACTAAAGCTGTAGCCTTGGTAACACAGAGATCGTCTCCAGCCCAAAGGCCTCGAAGAGCATTTTAAGAGAAAACACAGAGCACTCTACAAGGTGAAATACCAAAGGTAGTAAGTCAGCAATTAAATCAAGTGTTAGTTACCAGGGTGATCGCAGCATCATCTTCAGGCCCAGAATATTTGAAGCCAATTCGGTGTTTTGCCATATCTGCAAAGTATTCTTTGGCCTCCTTTGATGTGCTGGTACCCAAACCTGGCAGGGACAGGAGAGTTAATCCTAATGACTAAATTAAATTCCAATTTAAAGAAATATTTTGTTATGCCCAGTTTTTATGATGTATCATATGAACATACAATGTGAAGATGACTTCCTGAAAAACTTCAGTTATTTCAAAATGAGATGTATCACAAAAGTCATAAGAATTACAATTAAGTGAGCAATGGCAGATGTTGTAGTTTTGGATTTGTCTGTAATTCCAGTAGGTATCCAAAATCTAATTGGAATATCATAGGAGGGAAGAGACTTGGAGGACACCCAGTCCAAATACTTTCCGCAAAGCAGGATTGACTGCATCGAATCATCAATGCTCTGACTTGGATCAGTTTCACAATATTAAATTTTTACAAACCTTTGTAGTACTTGATTTTCCATGAGTTGTAGTTCTGTGTACTGCTTTTCCATTCTTCAAACTCAGGAATGCTGTAGAATGCAATTTCTTCTTTGTTTTTAGAGGCCTACAATAAACAAACATTTTAATTGTGAAATGAAAGGCATTTTTGGACAATGGATCCTCAGTCATTCACGTCATCCTCCCCCAGCCCTCACCTTTATGATGGGAGTAATGAATTCCTCCAAAAAATTGTGTCTTAGAAGAGATGGCCAATTGTGATGGATGAAGTTAATCAGCAAACCTTTGATGTGTGATCCATCCTGATCCTGAATTATAAAAGAAAAAAACCAACATATTTTACCAGGGAATGATGGAAATGATAGTTGTTGGCTCAATAGTAAATGACTCCATAATTCCAGCCAACTGACCCTATTAACTTTCACCTCTAAAAAGGTGACCATGTGTAAATTGGTGAAAATTAAGAGAAACAGAAAAGGCAAATTCTTGGTGAAAAAAGGTGTCAAGGACTGGTCAAGGACTTTGGATCAGCAGAGTGGAAAGACAGTGTACAGCTGTTTGATGTTACTCCCCATTTTACTTTTTTTTGTGGCTGAGAAGACATTATGACCCACTAAAATGTAAAATGGGAAAAAGAAACACAGAGAACTGGGTACAACAATAGCAGCAGTTAGAGAAATATTTTCTTCCTATCTCTTTACTTAAGTGCTAATTGTTATCCTCTCCCAACTTTCAATTTTAATGAACCTAACCTGATCTGTCATGATCATAATCTTTCCATAACGAAGAGTTTTTAAAGATTCTTGATCTTCATAGTTCTTCTTATATTGCAAACCCACAATCTTGATGATGTTGTTGATTTCAGCATTTTCCATAATCTGAAAGAGATCACACAGAATAAAAACTTGTCTTTCAGACTCAAAATGTAGCTCAATAAAGTATAAAGTTATCCGTAAGTGAATCATTGGCTGAGTTCTGTCCTGCTCGTGTTTTTTGCTCTTTAGAAACTTATAATTTCTAATGGTTAAATTACTCTAGATAATTCCAAACATTTTCCAATCCACAACAAAAACATTATCCCCTCAGGCAAATCACTGAACAGGACTTAATCAATACTCCTACTTAACCAGTGAGGCAGGCTCAAGGTGAGGGAAGACTCAGGTGTTTAAGACACTACTCCTTGGAGTTCTCAGTGCTCCAGGTGCAGCTGCAACGACTCATTGCACAAATCACACCACACCTTCCAACACGTAAATGTAACCATTTTCCAACCAACCTGCTTATGAGAAGCTTCCCTGACGTTGAGGATTTTCCCACGGAGAGGAAATACTCCATATTTGTCTCTACCAACCACTCCCAGACCAGAGACAGCCAGAGTTTTGGCTGAGTCTCCCTCGGTCAGGATCAGTGTACAATCTAGAGAATTCTTGCTGCCTAAAAAAAGAAGAAAATTGAGTCAGTTTTATCCTTGAGAAATGAAATCCAAGGCTGCACATTCACGACTGAACAAGTATAAATAATCTTTTACCACAAGTTTTAACTGTTTTTGAATGAATTGGTTACAAAGGATATCAAACACTTACCAGCATCGTTGGCATCATCCAGTTTAGGCACACCCTTAATCTTGGAGTGTTTCACAGCTGAACATTTCTTATTCAGCTGGTTCTGAGCTTTAAATTTTACCCAATTTAGGATACTTTCAACAATGCCACAGCCAACGGCCTGCAACACAAAACCCAATCAGAAGTTGTGGGAAAAACCTCAACAATGACAGAAACTTTTTAAATGTATTTTTACAGACATTTTGACTGTCCGTGTACATCAGGACTTACACCTTTAATGAATTTTTCACTCAGTTTACAGGTAGAGCCGAAGTTCTTTGCCTGCAGAGTCATGTTCTCCTTAGTCTGAGAGTCAAAGGTTGGGTTTTCAATTAAGGCATTCACAAAAATCCACATGTGGTTCTTCACCTGTAGTTAAATACAACAAGGATCACACACTATACAGGCTTGGCTCATTTGTCAACCACACAGTGAGGAAACACTCAGCACTGTAGGGTTTGGAATTTTTCTAGATATTTTGTTAATTTTGAACAGCTAATGAACACTCATGAACAGTGTTAGATGATTTGGGAGGCCAAGGAATTGACATCTCTCCACCTCGATAGGTGTTATCTAACAGATATTGAGGTTTAGTGCATCTACACTGACTTATAGTGATTACAAGACACACCAGTCAAGCAAAGGGAAGTTAATTGGCTTAAACTGGACAATATGAGACTTCTATAATTAGCAATCTTATATCTATTGTCTGTACAATGGAAATACATTATAAATTAATGCAGTTACTCATTAAGCTGAAGTTACAATTTGCAGTAACGCTCAAGTTGTGTTTCCCACCTGGGAAATTCTGACATTGTACCTGAAAAGGCTTCACTCCAACTCCATTTTTGTTTTTCTTTTTCACAACATCAATGAGTTTGGTCACGAGCTGGTCAGCCACATAATCAACGTGTCTGCCACCCTGAAGGGAACAGGACAAGAACCTGGGACTGAGGCCACTAAAATGCACAAAACTATAAATACCTATTTAAAACTTCAAGAACATTCTTTGCAATATTAAAGTATTTTTCACTAACATATGTACACTTACAAATAGCCAAGAATATTAATGTTGAATAATGTGGCACTAGCTTGACTAAACACACTAAGGAGTTACCTTTGTGGTGGCAATGCTGTTAACAAAGCTGACTTGCTGGAAGCCTTTTTCACTCAAAGTCAAGCACACTTCCCACCGGGAATTGACTTCCTCATGGATAACTTTAAGTGCATTCCCAGTTTCATCGACCTTATCCTTCAGATAGAGGTCCACATAGCTGCGGAATCCTTTCACCTGCACGCAGATGAGAGCAGACAACTGGTTGATAACAGCTCCTATAAATACTTAATTCACATCCCCCTGCAAAGTGGGTGCAAAAATCCCTCCTGCACGTGTTCCTTTGCTGTGTGTAATGACAGGAATGGCCTCAACAGAATCTCACTGGTTAAACAGCACAAAAAAGTGCAGATATTTGTGTTTCTTTTCAATGCTTACTTACAGGCAGCCTCTGTCCATTCAGGAAAACTTTGACATCCTTTGTGGATCCAGCAATATCATATGCTCTTCGAGACATCAGGGCTACAATGTCCTTATCCAGAATGGTCATTTTGAATTTGGACAGATCAGGTTGGAAAGTGACACAGGTGTAATCATCTCCATCAAAGTATTTCAGCTTCATTTCTCCAGCCTTTCCCATATTGTCTGTCCAGGTCTGAGGAAAGGAGCCTTAGTGAGTCGCAAGTCAAACACATACAAGTAACTACCTTAGTTTTTAAAAGCAGTAAGATGGTTTATGTGTTTTAGATACCTTTAAATTAAACAAAAACTCTGGTTAAAAACCAGATTCTGCTGCTGTCTGCTAATTTCATTATTCCTTTGAATTATATTTTGTGGGTCACATTTGCTCTAATCACAGTGAACTGACTGCAAGGTGTGCCTAGAGTTTTGAAACAAAAACTGAGGGTCTCATTTGAAAACCTCAGGTATAAACTCCCTGGAAAGAAAAGTGCTCCTACCTGCTTGAATAATTTTTTGTATTCACGACATCCAGTTTCCACAGTAAATTTTGTGCTGAATATGTTGCACAGTTTGGCTCCATAACCATTTCTCCCCCCTGGAATTAGGAGGAACACAGACTCGCATTATTATCTTTGTCCAAAACCATCTAAAAGAATCCAAGACTAACTGGAGTTTATCAATGTTAGCCCAATCCAAAGACAACTGTCAACAAACAACAATATTCTACAAGCTCAGTACGCCACTACAAACTTTGATTTAATTAGGGTTTAAGAGAACACTCAAAGACAATTTTCCCTGTTCCCATGTTTGCACTGTTATTAAGATTAAACAGGGCAGAGATTTCTCTGATAGATTCAGAATGTAATTTTTCTTTTCATAGTTTGGTTTGGAACAGACCTTAAAGCCCATCCAGTCCCACCCTCTGCCACAGGCAGAGACACCTTCCACTATCCCAGCTAGCTCCAAGCCCTGTCCAATCTGGCCTTGGACACTTCCAGGGATGGGGCAGCCACAGCTTCTCTGGACAACCAGAGCCAGGGCTTCACTACCCTCACAGAGAGGAATTTTTTCTGTATATCTCACCTAAATTTCCCCTCTCAGTTTTCATGCTGCATCAAGGACCCCCTTTCTAGTTTAGGTCAGACACTTAGAGTTTCTCAGAGATATTAGTGCCTATCTGAGCCTTCCCCACCTGTGACTTTCTTCTCATTGTCATCGTAGTTGCTGGATGTCAGCAGCTGTCCAAAGATCAGAGCAGGCACATAAACCTTCTCCACTTTGTGTTCAACAACTGGGATACCTTTCCCGTTGTTCCACACACTGATTGTGTTATTCTCTCTGGGGACGGAAAGAAAAGCTTTTTTTTAAGCCTGCAAATAACTGAGCTCACTGTGAACAAAGTCACAGAAAGGCTCTGGGGAAAGGCATCATTTCACCAGGAACAAATCTGTGCTCAGCAAGTGCAGCAGTTGCCAGCAGAGGGGGGACAGGCAACACAGAAATGCCCAGATCTGCACATGCCGGCTCTGAAATGGACCCACACACAAAACCCTCTGTTTGTTCTCAGTCAGGATGAGCAGGAAGAAGTGGAAAACAAGAGCAACGAAAGAGCAGCTGTTTCCCCAGTCAGCTCCGTAAGAGACCAGGGGATCAAGCAGAGAGAAAGGCTTTCACAACTGGCGAATTAATTTGGGCTATCTCAGATCAGCCCCATGGCAAAGCCTTGTAGTGCCACCTCAGCTTTGCAGAACAGCTGAAGGCAATGAACAACAATTAAATCAAACTTACACATCAATTGTGACTTTAATGCACGACATGTTTTTATCCCTCTGCTTGTTGTCTGCGGCATTGACTAGAAAGGAAAGAGAATATTGTTATTTTATTACATTCTCAATTAAGGGAAAATGATGAACTATGAAGTGTTGCAGTAGAATGAACACAAAAGCTCACTACAGTGTTACTAATAATCATCTCAGCATGAAAATATTTTGCAAATTACGAAGAAGAGTACAACAAGTTATCATGGAATTATGAAGGTTGGTAATGACCTCGGAATTCCTCCAGTGCAACCATTAACATAAAAGGGAGAATTTTGGGCAGAACGAAACCAGGTTTGTAATTGGATTTTTGAAAATTTTCTTTACCATGAATGGCTTGTTATTAAGTAGTGCTAATAAGTTCTTGGTAACTTATGTTTAGTTCCAGTTTCTTACATTCAACCCCCGTTAATAACCAGTCAGTCACCAACTCAACAGATCTGTCAACTTACCCAGAATCTCATCAAAGATTTTGTACAAGCCAGGCACAAAAGTCACATCTCTGCAGTTGAGGCCAACGCCTTCATCATAAACCCACATTTGCTGGAAAAGAAAGAAGAAATTTGTAAGGGCTCAGGTACAGCCCCGCTTTTGTGCCATCCGTTTATAAAGCAGGTGTTTTGTGATTGATAAGCAGATGTTTTGTGCTATGTAAACAGCTGTTAATGACTCCCTGCCTGCCCCGAGGTGCTCAGGGGAGCTCAGCCCCGCTCTCCCCTGCTCCTACCTGGGTGACGAGCTCCACGGAGCCGATGTAGGTGTCTGGCCGGAGCAGGATGTGCTCCAGCTGTGTCTTCTTCTGGTAGATGTGCTCCACGCTGAGCTTCTTGAGGCCATCGGCCTTGTCCATACGGATGTTCTCGTTCGTGGGCTGTTGAGCGAGAGGCAGCGGCGGTGAGGGGGGTGCACAAGGGGAACACGAGGGGGCCAGGCCTGGGAGTGGATCAGGGTTAGGGGTGGGCGAAGAGAACCGGAGTCGCAGAGCGGGGAATCTGAGGAGAGGAAAGGCTGGGGAAAGCGGCCGAAAGAAGGAAGACCCTGAAGGAGGCTAAAGAGGGGCTGCGAAGGACTCGGGGAGACCCTGAGGGGGCCCGGGGAGAACCTGCAGGTGCTCGGCGGGGACTGAGGAGGGCCCGAGACCCCGAGGGGACGGTGCGACGGGGGAACACGAAGCCGCGCAGGGTCGGGGGCGGCGGTCGCCGGACGCACCCGGAGGGGCGACGTGGACTGCGAGAGCTCCATGGCCATGACGGCGGCGGCGGCTGCGGCTGAGGCGGCAATGGCGGCACCAACGTCCCCTTCAAACCTCCGCTCGTCCCGCCGAAAAGTGCAGCCAATCCCCGCCGGCGGCCCCCTGCGCTCCACCAATCGCACTGCAGGGGCCGGCACAAGGCTCGCCCTCTGCCCGCCCTCTGACCAATCAGAGGCCGCACGGGGCGTTCAAACCGGCCAGTCGGGAGGGAGAGCGACGAGATGGGCAATGGGACCGACCAATAGAGGGCGGGCGCTAAGACTGCCCGTCTGCCGTTGGTGGTGGGATGTACTGGGACGCACTGGGACACACAGGGAAAGACTGGGAAGTCCCGGGCACGCACTGGGATACACTGGACAGACCCTCTGGACCCACTGGGGTACTGCTACACACTGGGCAAGCCACAGGGACCCACTGGGATACACTGGGAATCACTGGGATACACTGGACAGACCCTCTGGACCCACTGGGGTACTGCTACACACTGGGCAAGCCACAGGGACCCACTAGGACCCATTGGGAATCACTGGGATACACTGGACAGACCTTGGACACTCACTGGGATACACTGGGAATCACTGGGATGCACTGGGAAGGCCTTGGGAACCCACAGGAATACACTAAACAAGACCTAACAGCCCAATGGGATGTACTGGGACACACCAGGCAGCTTCTGGGACTAAAACACAGATCTCACTGATCCCGAGACAAGTGCCAGGGTGTCCCCTCCCAGTTTCTGCCAATCCCAAGGGGACTGGAGCCTGCTCCCAGCCCCTCCAGCCCCAGTTCCCATTCGCAGGTGGTCACAGCGTGTCCCCCCCAGGCCCTTGCTGCAGCTGGCCCTGTGCCCCCAGAGCAAAGCACGGTGTCATAAAATACAACATTTTTATATCTTTTATTTCTGAGTGGTGTTGGCTCCAATGGGGGTGGGAGGCTGCAGGCACAGCCTGGCATTGCCCCACGGCACAGGGATCTGCGGGATGGCACAGCCTGGCCGTGGGCCCAGCATCCCCTCTCAGTGTCCTGGCACAGCTCCAGCACTGCCCATGGTGCTCCCGGGGACATTCCCCAGCCACACAGGACCGGAGGAGCGGCTGGGTGTCACCGTTGTCACCACATGTGCCAGTAAGGAAAAGCCACCTCGACACAGAGCACAGCCAGCGGTGTGGAGCAGTTGTGCCGGTGCCCGGCCAGCAGCTGAGCCTCACCCAGGGCAGAGGCCATGCCCTCGGCCGTGCCAGAGCTGCGCCAGCCCTGGCAATCCCAGCGGCGGGCATGGCCGCCCCGCGGTGTAGAGCCGTGCCAGGCCAGCCGCTGGGGCCTGCGGGTGGGGACAGGGTGAGAGGGGCTGGGGGGGCCACCCTGAGGCACCCCCGCTCTTTGCTCCTGCGCTTCAGCAGGGAGGGACCCAGCGCTGACCCCACCTCCACTCCAGCTCCCACACAGGGACATCCATTCCGGACCCCACGGCCAGACTCACCAGAGGGGATCTGTCAGGACGTTGCGCCCGTTGAAGGAGTAGATGGGACCCCGCAGAGCAGCACCGGACTGGCCCTCAAAGAGGGAGCTCCAGGACTTGGCCAGCAGCTGCCCCTGTGGGCACAAGCCACAGTGCTGAGCCAGGGGCCAGGGGAAGGCCCTTGTCCCCACTGTGTGGGGGCAATAATGTCCCCTCATCTCTGCCAGCTCCCCAAAAGCCCCGAGCACGACCCGGGTGCAGCAGCCCCAGAGCAGGACTGGGTGGTCCCGCTGTGGTTCATGGGGGCCGTGGGGCTTTGCCACCCACAGCCCCCCTGGGGACGGGATACCTGCCTTCAGGTTGACGATGGGGAGGGTCCTGTCTGTCCTCTTGACGATGGACACCAGGTTCTGGGTGGGGGCCGACAGGAAAGCCCGGAAGGTGCTGTAGAGCCCGGCCTCCTGCGACTGCCGGTAGCACTGCAGGTCAGCGCCCCGGATCCCGCTCATATCACCGGAGAGGGGCACATTGAGGGCAGCCAGGCGGAGCTGGAGGGTGGCAGGGAGGAATTGAGGTCTCTACTCCCCCCTTCCTAGTGGGAGCGAGCCCCCAGCAGTGCTGGTCAGGATTGGGGGTGCGCTGGGCACATCTCCCCCCTCTCCCATGACTGGCCACTCATCCCCACCCTGGGGCCAGGCATTCCTTACAGATGGGATCCGTGGGGCGATGGTGGTTGGCAGAATTTGAGGCAGCCTTTGTTCCTCCTTCTTCTGGATCTGCAAAAACACAGCTCAGGTTAGTCTGGGAACACCCATCCGTGTGCCATGAGTGGGGAGCACCCTCCTCAAACCAGCATGACCCAGGTTCTGCTCGTGCCGAGCTGGCACTGCCCTGCTGATATCCAGCCCATCCCTATGGCACATCCCACCCAGCATGGCCAGACCCTCAGCAGGGCTCACCAGTGAGTCTGTTGGAGCCCGAATGGGTGACAGTGTGTTGGGACCTCTTGGCTGCACCCTCTTTGCCTCCTGGATGGAGAGGTGGAAGAAGAGGGAGAGAACGGTCCTGTGAGGTCTGTCCCCTCCATCATGCAGAGGAGGGCTCTGTCCCCTTGCTGGGACATGAGTGGACCCTGCACCTCTCACCTGGTACTGTGGGGTGGAGGCAGAAGGGTCATCACCAGCCAAGAACGACTTTGGATCCTCCAGCTGCTCAACAACACAAGCAGAGGGACAGCTTAGGGGGAATACGCTCCTTCCTGGGGATCTGCTGCCCCAGTGCCAAATCCAGCCCTGCATCCTGCCCTCCAGCCCTGCAAGGGACCCCACACGGTACCAGGAGGCGGCTCCAGCCAGTCGGGGTCCGGAGGAAGGCGTTGCTCCCTTCCCGCACGTAGACCAGGCTCCCCTCAGGCACAGCACTGCTCGCCTTCACCATCAGCTCCCTGGACTTGAAGACCCAGGTCTGGCGCTGGGGGAATGCAGAGGGTGAGGGTCCTGCTGCAGGGTACAGGACAGCTGGGGGAGCTTGCCTGGGGCTGCAGCCTGGACGCACCCGGAGATCAGCGCGGGAGTCCGATGGCTCCGTCTGAGGGACACCAGCATCTGGAGAGCCCAGAGATGGTGAGGGGTCACAAGGTGTCCCAGCATAGGGCCTGGATGCTCCCGTGGGAGCTGGCCCCACAGGGATGTGGTGGGAGTGGGTGGGAGAGCCAGCAGTGGTGCCAGGGACCCGTGCTGTCACGATCCCGGCGCCCAAGGAAGGAAGGCGCGACTTCAGGAAAGGTGTCTCCAAGGGGGCTGGAACCCCCAAAACACCTGAGAAATGCCCTCACCTGATGGCCAGCTGCGGTCTGTAGATGCCTGTGAAGGCAAACGGGGCCTGTTGCTGCTGCTGGGCATAGGGAGAGGGACACCTTTCCTGGTGCACGGGGAGGGGACGGGGACACTCTCGGGGACAGCGAGGCCGTGGCTTACCGGCTGCTTGCAGGGCTGCTGGCCATGGATGGGGTGCACCCTCTGCAACCAAAGACAGGCAGGTTTGGGGGGACCCTGGTGCTGTGCACGCTCACACCTGTGTGTGTGCTCTGGCACAGGCATGTGCACACAGTGCTGGGCCTTACGTTGAGGTAGAGGAGACCTGGTGGGCCAGGGGGGCCGGGGGGCCCAGGCGGGCCAGGGTTCCCGGGGGGACCTCGAAGACCCTGCAGTAGAGCAGTGTGGAGGTTGGACTGGGCTATTTTGGTGCTGCCTTTTATGGGGGCAGCTATAAGACACCCAGTTGATGTCCCCCATGCTTCCCACTCATGTCCCCTCCCATTCAGGCAGAATGTCCCTGGCTGGGGCAGTGCAGACACCAGCCAGGCAGGGACTCTCACATGGGGGATGATCGCTCCGTAAATCTCTGGTTCCTCTTTGCCATCCTGCAAAGGAAGAGGGAGAAGTCTGAGGCTGATCTCCATCCTTCATCCCTCCATCCTCCTTCTCTCCGTTTCCCATTCTCCCCCTCTCTATCCTCCACGCCATCTGGGGCTGTGGGTCCTGTGGGGGTTGCTGGTGGGGTGAGCCATGTCCCCAAGGTTGGTCTGGGGTCCCTGGGCACCCCTCACCCGGGGCACTCACCGTCTGGTACCTGTTGATGGACCCCCAGGAGCTGGACTGGCTGCCAGTGCTGGGGAAGGGGAGGTGGCCTGGTTTGCACCCGTGTTCCCCATAGCAGCACCCCTGGGTGGGCAGCAGAGAGAGGCAGGATTAGAGTCTGTGCTGGGTGCTGGCTGCTGGGGAGGAGGGGTGCTGGGGATGTTTATGGGTGCACTGTGTGCTGGCACAGGTGTGCACACGTGTGCCTCCACATGTGCCGTGGTGTCCCTCAACCCCCCACCCTGTGCCCCATGCCCTGGGGTGAGGTGAAGGCTGTTGGGGGAGCAAAGGCAGCACAGAGGGCTCAGGGGTGCACACTCAGATGGGAGGATGGGACCCCCAGCCAGCTTCCCCCACACTGCTGCTCATGGCTACAAACCGGCTCTCCAGGGTCGCCCTTTTCTCCCTGGAAGGGAATTGAGAGATCCTGTCAGTGCCTGGCTCCGGGGGTCCCCAGGCCCTCCCAGCCCCCCCAGGCAGTGCTGTGCTTCACACCCAGGGTACCACCTGCCGTGGAGCTGTTTGGTCAGGGTGCCATGGCCAGTGCTGTGCCTGTGCCCCCACTCCAGGGCCCCCCACCCATGGTGCCACTGCCCTGCTCACCTTGGGGCCCGGCAGCCCGGCTGATCCATGGTGCGCGGCGTGGCGTGAGTCACACTGCAAAGAGAGGATGTGCAGAGTGACACTGGGCTGCCCCCTCCCTAGTACCCACAGCCCAGGACCCCCTACTCACCCTGTAGTCCCCTGGTGGTCCTGGTGGCCCCATGGGACCGGGCATGCCTGGGGACCCTGGCTCTCCGGTCCGGCCAGGGCTCCCTGGCATGCCTGGCAGCCCATACTCGCCCTTCTCGCCCTGAGAGCAGATGGCACAGGATGGTGAGGGTGGGGTTGAGACCTTGTGTTCCCCCGGGCCCCAGTGGCAGGACTGGGGCAGTCCCGGGGCAGCCCTGGAGCCCTCTGAGGGCTTGGTAATGGGGGCTGCTCCCCCAGGGTAGGACAAAGGGCTGGTGAGCCCAGGTACCCCATCCCACTCCAGGGCTATGGACAGGCTGATCTGGGACACCCTTACCTTTGGTCCTGGGAATCCTGGCTCCCCTCGGAGCCCTGGTTTGCCAGGGAGTGATGCAGATCCTGGGGGACCGGGTGGTCCTTCGTGCCCAGGCATCCCGGGGGGACCCTGAGGCCCTGGGAGTCCTGGTGCCCCTGGGGGTCCATCTGGCCCAGCTGAGCCTGGAGACCCTGGAAGTCCTTCAGCCCCAGGGAAACCAGGTGGCCCCACAGCTCCTGGAGGGCCTGGGGGCCCTGGCTTTCCCTCCCGCCCAGGGGCCCCGGGGGGGCCATCGTGGCCTGGGTAGCCTGGGGGTCCGGGCATGCCTGGCAGCCCAGGAGGACCTGGGGGTCCTGGATTTCCAGCAGGGCTGGAGACTCCCAGCTTCTTGTCAGGTTGGAGGGAGAGAGGAGAGAGAGCAGAGTCAATGAGCTGCCGTGTCCCATCCCCTGGTCCCCCTGCCCACTCACCCAGCTACGTGTCCCAGTCGTCCCCATCTCCTCCCGTCCCGCCGGGGACGGACACTGCGGCCAGCACCGGCATCACCTGCCCTTGTCCCTGCTCCGGTGCTCACCTCCTTCTCTGATCTCTCAGGGAGTGCAGCGAGTGCTGATGGGCTCTGGGCTCCTCGGGTGCCTGGGGGTCCCGGGGGCCCCGGTGGTCCCGGAGGGCCCGGAGGGCCTCGGGGACCCTGGTGACCTGGCTGTCCAGGGCTGCCGGACTTCCCTCTCTCCCCTAAGAATCCGGGCTGGCCTCTCTCTCCAGGGTACCCTCGGTCACCTTTCTCTCCCTGTCAGGGAAATTCAGAACGTGGCTCCACCTTCTGGCACTTTTCTCCACTGGACTCCACCACAGGCACCTTTTCACCCCCTCCCTGGGGCCACCTGAGTCACTTCTCAATCCAGACCCCAAAGTTAGAGTCCAAATACTGAGCAAAAAGGGTTTTGCACAGACAAAAGACCATCAGGATTTCGCACAGTGTGTCCTTGTGGGTCCCCGCACCTCCCTGCCCCTCCCTGGGGAGGACCACCCCACCTTTGGGCCAGGAGGGCCGGGAGGGCCGGGGCGCACGGGGCAGACACAGCCGGACGTGTTGTGCACCTGGAGAGGGAGAGAGCGATGAGCCGCGGGACCGGAGCCCCGAGTGACGGGTCCGACACGGGCGCCCCGCGCCCGCCTCTCACCTGGAGGGCAGGGTCCGTCTCCGGGGCCGAGGGGACCCGCCGGCGCAGCCCCTTCGCCGTCGTCTGTGTGGAGGAGAGGAGGGGCTGAGTGCGAGATCCCTGAGCCCATTCCCCACTCCCACGGTACCCATGCCGTCCCGCCCGGCCAGCCCCTGTCTTCCAGAGCCCCTTGCCCGGGTGTCCATCCCAGGCTGTCCCTGACATCCCGCGGGGACCAGGACCCCTCCACCACCTGGATCTGCAGGAACTCCTCTTCTGCTGCGCTCCCCTCAAAGATCTCCGGGGCGGCCGTGGGTCGTTGCTGCTGGGACAGACAGGGAGGACTCAGTGCAGGGCTCGGGGCGATCTGGGGGGCAGGTGGGACCCTCTCCCAGTCGGGGCTGCCCTCAGCCCGGCGTGGGGGCCCAACCCCAGCGCTGCTGTGGGGCTGCCCCATGTGAGGGGACACTGGGAGCTGCCGTGACCTCTTTCCGAGGGGGCAGAGATGCTGAGAGTTGTGCTCAGGGTTGGAGCAGGGCACGGTGCCCAGGCTGGTGTGTGCAAGCAGGGCAAAGATAAGGAGAAGGACATAGCAAGGAGCTCAGCAGCAGCTGGGGCGTTTCGGGAGGGCTGGAGGAGCTGGAAGGGAGCCACTGCCCAGGGAAAAAGCACCTGGCCTCGTCTGCGCGGCAGGGCATGGCCCGACCCCTTCGCTGCCCCCCTGGAGGCTTGGTCCCGGCGTCTAGGGGCTGCTGCCAGAGGAGGTTTGCTCAGCAGCACCTTCCCCACGGGCTCCACTCTCGCGTCTCTGTCTGCAGGAGCAAAGGAGTGCTGGGATGGGAGGTGGCAGGGTTGGAGGGGGACCAGGGTGGCACAGCACTCCCAGTTCCCAGCACCGGCCATGCCCACAGCGGTGCCACCAGCAGCTCTAGACCCTAGCACCCCACACATCACCCTCCACGTGCCCCCTCCATGCTGAGGTGCAGGAATTTGGGGTGCTGGGAAAGCCGTGTCCCCATCCCGCCATGCCTACCTTCCTCCCCATCCAGCGTGGGGGCCATGGGGCTGGTGCCTGGATCCGGGGTGGTGTCCTCTGAGCCCAGGGAAAACCACTGGGCCGTGGCAGGCTGCAGGCTCCCGGCCAGCACCGAGACGACGCAGAGGGTGCGGAGGAGTCGCAGGGGACTGCTGGACCCCATTCCGCTGCCTCGGGGCCCGGCTGCCCAGGATGGGGGTCCTTGGCTCATCCCACTCGCCTGCGCCGTCTGGTCCCGCGGCCCCGGCACGGTGCCCGCTGTTATCGGCGGCCCCCGACACGCCCCTTGCCCGCCCCGCACCCGCACCCGCACCCCCCGGACCGCATCCGGCGGGTGCTGAGCACCCACGCAGCCAGGTCACCGTCTGTCCTGCCAGCCAAGGGAGAGGAGGGCAGTGGGAACCACAGGAAGGGAGCCCGGGCCAGGAGGAGATGCCAGAATGGATACGAGGGAGGGCTGGGGAGGAGAAGCTGCTTGGAAATGGGAAGTAAATCCAGTGGAGGAGGGGGCTGGCTGAGAGCGGGGGGGAGGCATTGGCTGCAGGTCCTCCCTGAGATCTGTCCTGCTGCTGGTGCCTGGAGGCAGGAGGTATTGGAGTCCTGCAGCATCTGTGCAGGCACTGTGTCCCAAAGCATGAGCAAAGGGCCTGGGGTCTCACTGGTTTCATCAGAGCCACCCTCAGCTGGGGGGATAAAACCCTCTCTGACCCCCAGCCCTCTCCTGCTTCTGCCTCCTGCTGACCTGCAAGCTCTCCCCAGGGCTGGGGCAGCTCAAGACCCTGCTGGGGTGTGTGGCTGAAGAGCAGTGGCCAATTTAGACCCCCACAGCCCTGGGAATCCTGAAGAGTCCCCCATCAAGGACTGTGGGCATGGGGCTGTCCCAGGCAAGAACCTGGGCTACACTGAGCACCAAACACCAGCACTGAACCCCTGCATGGCCTCAGGGCTATGGCTGGGGTGGGGGCAGTAAAGCTGTGGGGGTACCAGCACAGCACCACTCCGTTTTACAGGATGGTGCTGGGACAGAGACCTGGAGGAGCAGTGCCTGGGCAGAGGTGGGGGAACACAGTCCCCATTCCCTGCTGGGCCCTGGCGCTGCCTCTGCCCGCAGACACAACAGTCTCCCTGGCTGGCACTCAGTGCTGCCAAGGCCTGATAAGGTGCCACAGCCTGAGCAGGACTGGGCACCTGTTTGGGTTTGGTCTCTGCTGGGACACTGAGTCAAGGCTGGTGTCTCTGCCCTGAGTCACGGCCACTGTGCAGCAGTGCCAGACAGGGCAGGGGCTCAGAGCAGTGTTGTGTGACGACGCCTTGTGGGGCCTGGGGCTGGGGAGTGTGAGGTGCAGAGACCCTGCTTGCCCCTGTCTTGCCTGCACTTGGTGATGCCCAACTCACCTGCATGGGAGAGAGAAGATGGTCTTGAAAGCCCTGGTGGCAATGCCACCAGTGCTGTCACTCAAGCCTCAAAGTGCCAGTTTAAGTACTAGATATACTCACCCATGAGATGAGTTTGGGGTTCTCAGCCCAGGCCCTGCATGACAGGCAGCTCCCCTCCTCTTGTCCCACCCTCTACACTGACCCCCATACCAGGGCTCCCTGCCATGTCCAAGACACTCGTGCTGTGCCCAAGACCCTGCTGCAGTGCTCACAGCCCCCTTTCCACATCCAGACCAGTGTCCCCAGTTGTCCCAAATCCGGTGTTGGCTGAGATGCTCCAGAGCGCAGCTCAGGGGTCACCAGCCCCGGATGATGCTCAGGGACAGTCCACCGGGAACAGGGGCTGCTCCCCGCCGTCTCGCCGGTTGCCGCCCTTGCTCGGCGCTCCGGGGACTGGCGGGGCCGGAGTCCCACGGGGATGCCGGGGCTTTCATCCGCTCCCGCTTTTACCGAGTAGCCACTAGGTGCCGGCAGTCTTCAACCTATCCCGGGCTGTGCGGGGCGGGGGGCGCGGGGGGCCGCGGGTGGGAGACCGGGGGCGGGGGGGCTCTGGGAGCCGGCGGGGCCGCCCTGGGCCGTCCCGGACAGAGCGGGGTCCAGCCTCACGGGATGCTCCATTGCCAGCAGCACTTTCCCTCCCGCCGGGGCCCCCCACGCCCAGAGCCCGGATCCCACCCCCGGGGGTCTTGGCCGCATCCCCAGCGCTGCAGCCCCGCACGGTATGTCCCCCGTTCATCCCGGCTGGTCTCGGGACTGAGCAGGGGTCGAGGAAGCGGGTGATTCGGGTGGGTGGCACGGGGCCGGGGGGCCCCGGGCCGGCTCTCCGCGCTGCCCAGCGCCGAG
>VZTR01034114.1:34471-66501 GCA_013400775.1 Chaetops frenatus
TCCAGCCCCCAGGTGAGGCGGCGGAGGGGCGGCGGAGGGTGGGTACCCTGGGTGGGTGCCTGGCGGTCCTTGTGCCTCACAGGGGCAGTGGCATAACCCTTGTTGGCACCAATCCACTCCCTGCTCACTCCGCAAGAGCTGAGGCCACAGGATTCGACTCATTAGGGACCTTCCCGTACTTAGAGGGAGCTGATAAAAATGATGAAGAGTGACTTTTACAGGGATGGATTGTGACAGAACAAGGGGAAAGATTATAAACTAAAACGGGAAGATTTAGACTAGATGTTAAGAGGAAATTCCTCCCTGTGAGGGTGGTGAGGCTCTGGCACAGGTTGTGCAGAATATTTCTGGATGCCCCAATCCTGGAAATGTTCAAGGCCAGGTAGGATGGGGCTGGAAGCAATCTCATCTGGTGGAAGGTGTCTCTGCCCATAGCAGAAGGGTGGAACTGGGTGGTCTTTAAGGTCTCTTCTAACCCAAACCATTCCATGACTCTAAGAGGCAGGATGGGATGGGACAGCCCAGGATGGGAACGCAGGGAGCGTGTTCCAGGGAGGGAGCAGAGATAGGCTGCAGGAGACCTGGCACAAGTGGCTCACGTTTGTGCCATCCTTACCCTCTGTGGGCACAGCAGTGTCACAGCCAGTGGCACCGCCTGTGCTGGAGAGGCCAACCTTCACCTGCTGTGCCCTGGCTGCAACGTGTCCCTGCACCGTGGGACAGCCCCGTGTCCCGCCAGCACCTGCAGCCCTTGGGGACACATCCCAGCTGCCAGGGAAGCTCCCGTTGCACAGTGCCCCCTGCACTGCTGCTGCTTCCCTGGGATGCTGCTGGCAGATCTGGCTGCACCGCCGGCAGGAAACAGGAAAGAGGCCACGGGGCACCTGCTTCCCTCCAGGCAGGTCCGGCCGGGCTGTGCGGGAGCTGTCTGTCAGTGCCGGACAGGGCAGTGGCGTGCAGGCAGGGCCAGGCTGGAGGAGCTGCTGCCAGTGTGCTCTGTCTGCCCTGAGACCCTCTTGCAGGTGGTGATCGTGGCCCCCTGCCACTCCCCCCAGTGCTTGGGCAGGATCTGGGGCTGAGAGCTGGAGCCCACCCCAGAGCTGTGTGAGTCGCACCATGGGAATGAAGCTGCTCCCAGGGAATGAGAGTGGGGACCTGGTCCATTGGTGGTCCCTCTTTCCGATCCTGCAGGTTGTGACCAGGAACATGTCCCCTGAGGCTGGGGAGTATCATCCCAGCACAATCTACAATCTGGTCTGGCCTGACCCTGGGTCTCCGCACGGGGTCACTTGGAGCTCCCTGAGGGGCAGAAGGAACTGGAGTTGTGTCTGTCCCTGCCCCTACGGGAGGCTGGATGCCAGTTCCACTCCCTCCTTGCATGTCTGATCCATGGCAGCTCCTCTAGTGTCCCCGCTGTGATGAGTGCCGTTCGTAGATAAGCCCCTCTAGCCACCCCCCCTGCAGGGACAGGAGCTGGCTGCGAGTGCTTGGAGCCCCCCTGTCCTGCCTGTCCTCATCCCACATCCTGCAGGAGCTGTCTCGGCTCCCTGGCCCGGGGCTGCGCCGTGCTGCCAAGCCCTGTTGGTTTTGGCCGTGCCCCGTGTAATGCAACATTTTTTCCCAGAGCCTTTAGGAAACAGACTTGCATTTTTTCCCTTCCTTCCCGCGGTGTTTTGGCTTGGCTGGGGATGGGTGGGCGGCTATGGGAGCCGGGTCGCCCGCCGGGCACTGTGCTGGCCAGCGGCGTCACAGGTAGCAGGATGGGTGAGAGGGAAGTGGCAGCCCCCGTGTCCAGGACAGCCCGTCAGGATGTGGGCAGGACACCCACCACAAATTGCTCGGTGCAGTCCCAGTGGTACCTCCCCCCGTGGGTCCCTGACCTGTTCCGCAGCCCGGAGCCAGAGGGGCTGTGGGGCTGGGGGCTGGGGGCTGCAGCCCTGCCTGGCGCAGCGGGGACACCCTAGCATGTCAGTGCCTCTGCTGTGTCCCCTCGGGATCGGCAGAAGGGAATCAAATGCCTGTTCAGGGGCAGGGCCGTAGGGAGCAGGTGCCCCCGGCTGCGCCCGCGGCCCCGGGGCCGAGCGGGTGCCGGCGGCTGGGAAGCAGTTAATGCGCAGCTCGTACAGTAAACACTTTGTCTGGGGGCTCTGTCCGGGGGGCTCCGCATTCCAGGGAAGAGGCTGGGATCAGGGGGCTGGGCTGAGGCTCGGCTTTCTGAACAGTTGGACAGGGCTCCTGGCTCCATAGCCAGGAAGAGCCTCTCTGCTCAGCCGGGACCTGTGGCACCCACGGGACGTGACTTTTAGGAAGCGAGGGAGCAGTGGCTCCTTGCCTGACTCGAGACCGTCTTCCGTGGCCGCAGGTCTGGGCACCTGGTGCTGGACCCTGTCCCTGCCTCCCGCTCCTGGCCCTGCCAATTAAGGGCTGGCTTTGGGATCCACAGAGCTTGGCCAGAGCCCTGTGCGTGGGCTGGCTCCAGAAGGTCCCAGCCGTGGCTTTCTGTCACAGCCGGCGGGTGGTGGTGGCTGAGCCCGTGTATGGCAGCCAGGAGGAGGTGAGGACATATTCCCAGCACACATGATGAGTGATTTAGTGCTGGGTAAATGATTATGTCTGGGAAAACCTGACCCGTGGGAGCTCCGTTCATCCCGTGTGGTCTCTGTAAGCTGGGACAGATCCTGTTTCCTTTTTATGTGCAGTGACTGGGAGGATGGCGGTGGCTGAGCCATGGCTGGACAGTGCACAGGCATGGAGGACAGGCTGGGTTCATCCAGGCAAGGCTCAGCCATGTCCCATCTGTCCTCTGGGATGGGGGTTCATCCAGGCTAGGGTTTCTCCAGACTGGGTGCTGCTCCTGGCAAGGTTCTGGTCCCTTTGGGGAACCACCTGCATCTGCATCCCTCACTCCCTCTCCTGCATCTTGACCTCCCCTTCCTTGGTCCCACACTGGGCACTGAGGTGGGAGGTGCTCATGGCACGGCAGTGTGGCCCAGGATGGGGATGGGCCAAGCTCCCAGCTGGCATCCCAGGCCAAGGGGCAGTAGGTGCCTGGGGCCTGTGCCCCTGCCACCCTCATCCCTGGCTCCCCATGTTTGGCCAGAGCCAGTGCTTGGCAAAATGAACACCATCCTCCCAGTGCTGGTGCCTACCAAATTGGGACCTCAGGAAGCCAAGAGCTGGCACTGCCACGGCCCTGCCAGGCCAACCCATAGGTGACACTGGGGGTGCTGGACAGGGACGTGGAGAGTGCTGGGGCTCACTGTGGCTTGTGCCATATTGGCCACAGACACGTGGATGTCCCTTCTGATCTATGAGGTCCTTCGTGCTGGGGCTGGTGACACAGTGGGCAGCAGGGCTGGAGCTGTGGGGGTCAGTGACACTTGTCTGTCCCCATGGACACACACACGAGGTCCCAGGGCTTTGCTGGCTGCCCCAGGCTCTGCTCCCACGGGATCCGCGCCGTGGAGCCGGAGCCCTTCACTGCTCCCTCGGGCTCAGCGCTGTGAATCACAAGTTCGGCACGTCACCAACCTCATTTGCAGCTCCCGTTAATTGAAGGGGATGCTGAATGACTCGTTTGTGTCCCCTGTCCACAGGCCGGGCAGGAATCCTCCTCCTCCGGGGACAGGAAGCTGTTTTATGTGTCCGACGAGGACAGCACCCCCTCCCATCCTCTTGGCACCCACTTCCATTCCCAAGTGAGCAGAGGGGCTTCTCTTGGCCAAATCGGGACTGTCCTGCCCTCCATCCCCCCAGGGTGGTGGTGTCTATGCATAGGTGGTAGATTGGGTGGCATCAGGGCAGTGTGGGGCGTGGCAGCTCTGGGCTCCACACGCGTTGCTTTTCTCCCAAGTGTTTGTGCTGAGGGTGAGAAATTTTCTGGTCCAGCCGGATTGCCAGGGAGGCGAGAGGTTGCCTGAGCTGCTGTGTGTCACTTAGCAGGAGGACAGTAACCCCGAGGACAGCAGCGACCCGCGAAGCGGGCAGGGAGAGATGCCGGAGCCGCTGCGAGAGCCGGGGACCGCGGGTCCCGAGTGCTGTCAGGAGCCGCCTCGCTGCCCGGAGGCACCGGCGTTTCATGTGACCTTATGAAAATGTTATTGGCATCTGGTTTTATTTAAGCCGGGAGATTTGATGCTCTGGAGGCGGCGGGCGGGGGGGGGGAGGAGGCGGATTTGGCAGTGCCGGCGATCGGTGAGGGCTTCCCCTGCGGGGGCAATGCGGCAGCGCCGGTGCCTCCCGGTCCTGCCTTTCCGTGGCGTGGGAGCAGCGCACGGAGGTGCCAGAACTTTGGCATGGTGGTCCCCACCGGTGCCAAACCTGCCCAGCTCTTCCTGTGTGTCTCCCCACAGGGATATAGGGGGCATAAGGAGCAATCCCTGCCAGACCCCCTGAGCCTCGGCGGGGCTCTGCCACCCGCGCCCGCATTGCGCCACAGCCTCATGGTTTGGTGCCGCCGGGGCTGGGGCTGGCAGCGCTCTGTGCAGGGTCCTGGAGACTTTGGGTTTGTGTTTCAAATTTCAAGGGCATGAGCTGTTTCCTGGAAAAAAAAAATGGACAGATTAAGCAAAAAGCAAATAACACCCACGAGGGAGGGGGCTTTGATTGGGGCTTCACTGTGGACTTTAACCGGGCCCCCAGGAGCTGGGCCAGGACTGCCCTGCACTGCTGGGACCGTGGCAAGAGGTGCCGATGGGAGATCAGGGCCAGGATGCCGTGGGGTTACAGTGGAGGAAGCTGCAGCTCCGATCCCTCTGCCTGCCTGGGGGAAGGGCCAGTGCCAGGCATCGCCCCGCAGCCTCTGTCCTGGTGCTCTGAGCCCCTGGGTGTGACCCCCGACAGTGACCACCCCCTGCCTAGTTTGGAAAGGTTTTCCCTGCTGCCAGCTGCAATATTGATTAGTTTAAGCCCAACCCCAGGATAACCTCAGCCACTTCCCTCTACAGCCCAGGTGGGCTGGGGGGCAAAACGCTGCTCGGGCTGTGCCTGACACAGCTCTGAGCACAGGAGGAGCCCTGGCTCCTGGGGTGTCCCCCCTTCACAGAATCTTCACGGGCCTCAAACCAGAAGAACCGGCAGCGTTTTAAAAACTAAAGTCATGCCGAGCACTCGTCTCATGACGCTCTGTCCAGCTGCCAACATCTGGGCCGGCAGCTTGGCTGCGCTCCTGGCGCAGGCGGGGATGCCAAGCGCCGCCTTTTGGGATCGGCCCCGTGGGAGATTAACTTTCTTATTCCAGGAATTTCTTCTTTCATGTCTTGGCGGGGGCTGTGCCCCACAGCAGAGCACAGCTCCACTCCTGGCCACGGCGCCCGGTGCTTCCCTAGGCCTGGCGGGGCCTCAGCACCCCCCGGTGCCCCCACTGCCACTGCAGCTCCTCAGAGGCAGATTTTGGGGAGCACCGGGGGCTTCCTGGGCCTCCTTGTTTGTGTGTCCCACAGTCAGCTTCCAGACCTGTAGCTCCGGTGCTGTGGGTGAGCACCCGATGCCTGGTGACACGTGGCTGGCAGGGGCACAGCCAGACCCAGCACGCTGGAGCCACTGCCCAGCACTCACAACACGAATTTGTGACCCTACAATAACAGACACATGGCAACAAGTTGTTAGTCGTGGCTAATGGGTAGGAAAAACTCCCAGGAGTCTTCCCCAGTGCTGCAGGGAGCTCAACCCAGTGCAGTGGCAGGGGCAGGGTGGACCCGGGGCTGGGAGTGTTGTCTGTGGGGACCAGATAGGGTGATGTGGGACCTGCCAGAAACCACTGCGTGTTGTTCCTTGGGGTGCAAGTGGCACTTTGGAGACTGGGGCACTATGGGGGCTCTGCCACTCCCAGGGCAGCCCTGTGGCACTGAGCCCCCTTGGTCTGTGTCTCTGCAGAGAAGGAGGAGATCGACCACCCCAACAACAGCTTCAGCCCCTGCAGCATCCACGACCGCAAGTGCCTGCAGAAGCAGCAGGCAAAGAGGGTCAACAATGGCAACAAGATGCGCAGCAGCGGGAGCCCTCACCACCGAGAGGACACGCGGGTCATGGTGAGCACCAGCAGGGCTGGGGAGGGCAGGGTGGGTGCTCCAGGGTCAGGATCCAGGGGCTCTGGGCCAGGAGCATGTGCCAGCCCTGCGGCCATCTCAGCCCCCCCTTTTCCAAGGCACAGGGCTCGTGCCAGAGCGAGCTGCACCGGGCGCTGGAGAGGCTGGCGGCCTCGCAGACCCGGACGCACGAGGACCTGTATGTCATCCCCATCCCCAACTGCGACCGCAACGGCAACTTCCACCCCAAGCAGGTAGGATGGGCTCTGACCTATCACGGGCCACTGGAGGGGGCATTTTGTAGAGCCAGGGTGAGGCAGAGTGGGGGACATGGTTTGAGGAGACAGTGACAAGGCAGGGCAGAGCCTGCCTGGCTCCTGGCTTTGGCAGAATTACCCATTGGGTGTTGGGGGCCCTTTGCAAAAGCCCCATGGTGGGATGGGGGTGGTAGAGCCCCTAGGAGAGTTCCTGGGTGTCAGGCAGCCCATAGGAACGGGGCTGTGGGGTCCAGGCTGGGTGTCCTTGACCGAACCCATCCCCACAGTGTCACCCGGCGCTGGACGGGCAGCGGGGCAAGTGCTGGTGCGTGGACCGCAAGACGGGGGTGAAGCTGCCGGGCTTCCTGGAGCTGAAGGGGGACTTGGACTGTCACCAGCTGGCCGACAGCATGTGAGCGTGACCGTGGTGGCCCCGTGCCGTGCAGGGCCAGGACCCCCGCCGGGGCTGCCTAGGAGAGAGGAGAGGGGACGTGACCGCTGGGCAGTGCCCTGGTGCCGGGGGAGCCCGGCACGAGCCTCGGATGGCAGCACGCTCTGTGCCACGGGCTGCCCATGGCACTGCCACCTGCACCATGACCACTATCAGCCACTGCCAGGGGTCCTGGCACGCGCCAGCGGCACCTCCATCCCACACGGACACAGCTTGGACAGTGCTGCCCTGGCACTGGGGTTGGGCTGCCTGGGTGGACTGGGTGGGGGGCACCCTTGATGCTGCTGCTGCTGCTGCTGCTGCTGTCCTGTGGTACCCCTGGTTTTCAGCCTGGCCCCGCAGGCAGCCTGGGATACCTGGCACCTGGGAGGGCACAGCGGCACCACCGCATTCACAGCGCAGTGCCCTCCGTGCCAGACCCCTGCACGGGCAGCAGCAGAAGTGCCTCATCCTGCCCTCCCTGGCGGTGAGAGGCTGTCCAGGCAAGGACTGGGGGGCCTGGAGAGACCCCCCCTGCCTGCATCCCACCCCAAGCGTGTGTGTGTGAAGGGCAGTGTGGCCGCACAGAGCAATAAGAGACCTTCCCCCTCCCTGCTGCAGCCCCCCAGCCCCACAGCCTGGGACCTCATCCCCACAGCCCAGTGCCATGCCACTCCCTGTGCAGGGACAAAGCCTCCCATCCATCCTGTCTCCCCCTGCTCCATCCTGGGGTGAGGGGGTCAGGACCCCCAGGCAAGCAGCAGAGTGCCCTCCACATGCATTGAAGGGAGGATGAAGGGATAAGAGATGCCCAGGAAACACATCCCAGGGGGAAGAGCTTCTTTTGGTTTGAGTTTTTTCTTTCTTCCCCAATTTTTTTAATACTTACAAAGTGATGTTGGTGAGATCTAAAAAGTGACTGTGTGGCCCCGAGGCTGGAATTCTCCATCCCCAGGGACCAGGGCACTCTGGTGATGGCTCCTGTCTTCTCTTCTTGGCCAATGTGACAAAACCGGGATGGATTCTGGAATGTCTCCATGATGGGATCTGCAGATTTCACCAGCACAAAGTTCTCAGCTGAGAAATCGTCACTGGTTCTGTAGCTGGGTTTTTCACAAGCTGGGATGGAAATTTTTCACATAAGAATGCCATGGAAAATGTGCCAAAGATAGAGGGGGCTTCTCCAATCCCCTCCTGACCCACCCTCTGGCTCCATGGCCTCAGTGGTAGGTTTTGGTTTTCCATGTGGATTTGTCCTGTCCAAGGCCCCCCGATGGGAATGAAGTGTTTCAGTTTTAGTGAAACACCTTCTGCCCTCCTGATCCCCACCTGCCCTGTGCCCTGCCAGATCCCTGCCCACCCTGGCTGCTCGTGGCCCTGCTCACACACAACTTCTAAACTGAGTCAGTTTGCCAGGACAGCCCTCAGTGGGAAGGGGAGTCCCTGCCCCTGACATCTCTCAGCCCCGCCAGAGCCACTGCACCAAGGAAGGGATTCCAGGGGCCAGTCCCAGTGCCAGTCCCCTGTGGCAGCACCACAGCAGGACACAGTGCAGTGGCAGCACCAGCCCAGTGGCCTCGGCCTCTCGGCCGCTCCCCGTGTCCAGCAGGGCGGCTCCAGCAGGGCCTCTCCTGGTTTGGGGGTTTGGGGGTTCCTGGCAATGCTGATGCACCAGGGCACATTCTGTGTCCCGCTCCGAGGGCTCCAGCGTTTCGTAGCATCTCTCCTGTAGTTTAGGGCTGTATTTACACACGACCATGTAGCAGTGTCCCCGCTCCCAGCGTGTCTCCTGGCGCCCAAGGTGTCCCTGTCCGTCCCTCCTGGGCCAAGCCCGTCCCATCAGATTCCCGTGTAGCACCGACCTTTTACAGTACACTTGAACCTTTGTATCCTCAAAAAAGGTAATTGCTGTATTTAATTTCCCGTTATTTGATGTGTTTCTATCGAGTGTGTGTTTCATCTTTTATGGCTTTAAATAACGGGAGAGGAGGGAGGCAGAGCAGGAGCGAGGGGGCTGTGGGATCCCGCTGGTGTGGGGACAGGCTCTGGTCACCACCCCTGCCCAAGGACCTTGTTTCCTGGTCCTTTTTTGGGTTTGGAGTTCAGCAGCCCTGGAAACCCAGGTGCCCACAAACCTCCAGAAAAACTTCACCGAGAAGGGACGGGGTGAGAAAAAAAAAGGATTTCTTGCCTTCCCGTGACTCCCAGCTCAGCGTCTCCAGCCGTGCCACCGGGAGGAGCGGCACCGTCTGCCCTACTCAGCGCCACGGAGCAGCGGCGGGGCCAGAGACGGCGCCAGGCTGGGGAGGGGACCCTGGACCGGCTTCAAAGTTCAGGGGCGGACAGGGACAGGCACCGGCTGCTCCAGGGACGCGGGCTCGTGGCCAGGCAGTGCCGCCGGCCTTGACGAGCCGCAGCCCCAGGCACATGTGCAGGTGCCTGCTGGTGCCAGGGTGCACCGGGCATCTCCAGCCCCGCCCGGTGTTTTGGGAGGGTGTCAGGATGCAGACGCGAGATGCCCAAGCACAGGAATTGCGACAGCCGCACACTTCCCGGTCACGGCTTGGCTCTTTTTCAGTGTCTGCAGCCAGTGCTGCCCGGGGTCACGGCCCAGGAGCTCGCCGAGTCCCTGTTTGGTGGCTCCCGGGGCCGGCAGTGCCATCCGGGGCTGGCGCCAGCCCGATGCTCCGGTTACTGGAGCTGCACGGCAGGCGGTGCTGGCGTTGTGCAAACACCCCCGGGACGGGGCCGGAGGCGGCCGCAGCTAATGCAGACAGCCCAGAAATCTGCTGGCACGGCAGATCGGCCACCGGACCGGGGCCAAAGCCAGTGCTCCTGGAGCCTGGCCGCACGCCCCGGCCCTGTGCTGATGGCTACCAGGGCTGGCCGGGCTCGGGGGGGGGCAGCACGACCCCTGCAAAGCGCCGTGTGAAGCCAAAGCCTTTGCCTGTCACCATTCCCAGTCACTGATCCAGACCAGCATCACGATAACCACAACAGCGTCCTGCTCTGGGGGTCCTGAGCCTGCCCCGGAGTCTCAGGGGTGAGGTCCCACAGCCCGAGCTGCCTGTGATCTTGGGGAGCTGCAACCCCCCGGTCCCTGCAGCACGATGGGGACAGCAGAGGCACCTGGATCCCCTGGGGACCAGCTCCCGAGCCCACCCTGTGGTGCTGGGTTGTGGCTGAGCAGAGCTCAGGGCACAGGGACCAGAGGGGGATAAAGCTGCTCATGTCTCCTCTCGGAGCCCCATGTGCTCCCCCCGCCGTGACCCCAATTTCTGTTTTGGTCATTGCCAAGAGCTGCTGCAGCCGGACCCACTCCACAGCCTGGCTCTGGAGAGGGTCTCTGCCCCGGGTGCATCTGTTCAGCTGCTCTGGAGCAGAGTGAGTGTCTCCGTTGCTGCCACCCCTGTGGCAGGATAAATGTTCTACTGCTTTATTTAAAACACCCCTGAGAGGGTTTGTTAACACGGGGGCCAAAATTAAACCAATGCAGAGGTACCAAGTGAGAACTAAGGTAGAGAAGAGCACGGTGGCCTCGGAGCCGCTTTCTGCTCTGAGCTACAGCGTGAGCTGACCCTTCAGCTGCTGCAGATCACAGCAGCACCATCTTCCTCGAGGCCTTGCCAATTTACGTCATCTGAGAATCCGGCCCAAATTCAAGCAAGTCATTTCCAAAAACCTGATGTTTCACTGTCATGAAAATGTCACCATTCATTTCCCAGCTCTCTGCAATGCTGGGAGGTCGAGCCCGCCCGCAACCCCGCACTGTGTAAAAAAGGGCAGGAGAATTTCCCAGCACCAGGAAAAATGCGCTGCTCTGTCATTCCTGCCTGTGGATGCTGCTTGCTCCTTGAGGGAAGTAGGTTTCCAGCAGGACTTAGTGATTCTATACACTTTGATTTGCAAAGCTGCCTCTTTGTGCTGCTCAGGGGGTGATTCCTCCCCTTTGCCTGGCCCAGGCCTCCCCTCCCATAGCACTGGGGGGTCAGGGCTGAGTCCCCAGTGGCGGGAGCTCAGCTCAGCTCCATGACCTCCTTCAGCCCAGACACCCCAAGAACAGGGGACCTGATGGCAGGTAGGAACTCCAGCCAGAGCATTGTAGTCCTTCAGAGCAGATGGTCCAGATGGGGGACAGCGATTCCATACAGAGCACAGCTCCAACCCCTCCTGGGCAGTTCTTGTCCCTTCCCCTGGGCAGGCAGTGCCCCACAGAGAGGCTTGGAGGAACACCTCATTCCACTAGAGCTGAAAGTCTTTAGCTGAGGCTCCTGATGCGGATGGTGCATAACAAAAAATTCTAAATACGTGCTGTTGCCAAAATGCAACCCAGAAGCAGGAGAAAGGGAGCAGGAGAAGCTCAGCAGTGTGTGGGCAGCTGCTGGCCCTGAGTGTCCCGGGGCTCTGCCCCTACTGGCCGGGCAGGAGCTGGCGGAGCAGGTCGATGACAAGGGACACTGGCTGCACCGTGTCGTACTCTGCAAACAGGTGACAGAGGTTCTCCGAGTCTGTCTGGCTTTTGGCCACGAACCCAAAGATTCTTTGAGAAAGGAGAGAGGCTTATTCAGTTTGCATCCAGGAATCTGAAGGAATAGGCTGAAAATCAGCCCCAGCCACAAAGCCAAATCCCAGTTCCAGCAATTCCACCTTGGCCCGCTCCCCAATCACGTTTCCTTGGAAGCCAAGCAGCCGGGAGGAGCATTTTTGGCAAGGCTTCCCCAGCTGTGAAAAGATTCTTGAGCACAAGGTAGAGCCAGATATAAACTCACTTCCTGAGCCCAGCACAAGTCCCTGGGAAGGCTGTGGGATTTGGACGGGGGGGTTCTGCACGAGGGGATGTGGAGAACTGGGCTCAGCCAGACCTCTCATCCAAACCCACACAGCAATCCCCCCTTAAAGCTTCACCCACCACACCTCTTCCTGCCACCATGGTAACTTCTATCACATCCCCTCCTCATTTTAAGCCAATTCTTTGCTGCTCTGCAATGCAGCCACTTCCCAAAGCAGCACCATTCCCCCAGGTTCCAGCCCCCCACTCCATGCGGGAGGTCTCTGCTCTTACCTGGAGGACTTGCAGTACTTCTGCCACCTGGGGGAAGAACAGAATGGGAGTTGCTCAAAGGCTGATGTTTAACTCATTCCATCAGCTGCAAAGCCAAGGGTTATGTTTAGATCCACCCCAGCACGGTGTGCCCAGGGCAGTTTTATGGGATTTGAAGTGGTGCAGAGGCACAGGGAACCACAGGGAAGGGAACACAGCGGGTGGCTCTGACAGGTATAGCTGCCTAAAACTCACTTTCTGTTCTCAGGATCCATCCCACAGAACCTGATGGCAGCCAAGGGGTAGTGTCGCCTGAAAAACACTCTGGAAGAGGAGAGGAAAGTGTTAGGAGAGGGAAAGGGCCTGGGCAAGGATCCGAATTTGCAAATCCAAGCCTTGTTGTGCTTGTGGGAGACTGAGGGTCTCAAGGCACCCCAAAATCCCACCCCTGGGTGCAGCTGGTCCCTGCACCCCACCCCTGCCATGCTGCCAAACACAGCACCCCTTGCTAAGGGGTCAAGTCCATCCCTGGAACCTGACATGGGCTTGTCCAACCTGGGCAGGTTTCCCTGAGGCTGGGAGGTGAGGAGGGAACTGCCTCTCATTGAGCCCCCCCTGGGCCACCCCCTCGGCCCATCCTGGGCTCTTACTTCCTCTGGACATCAGTCAGTGTGACGCCCTGCTCTGCCACCCTGAAGTGCACCAGGGTGGGGGTGGGAAGCGTCTCCAGCTCCAAGGTGCAGGAGATGCCCTTCAGGATGGCTGGGGCTCCCGTCAGCGTCTCCACGTTCACCGAGCTGAGGTACAGGACGTTGCACACTGCAAGGACAGCACAGGGCCCAGCTCAGCACGGATGTGACACGGGCCAGACCCAGGGCTGGGTCTCAGGGGTCATCCTGCAGATCCCTCACACGGACCCAGGTCAGGTTTGTTTTGACGAAAATGAAAAGATTTGGTGACTCAGAAATTCTTCACTAATTTAGTTTGGTTTACTTTAATTCTTTGCACTAATTGTTGTAAAAGTCAAAGTATTTAATTTCCCATTTCTAAATGTCACATTTGCTGGGGTTTTTCTTTTCTGTTTATTACATATTTCCTTTAATGAAAAGCAGAAATATCCCAAGCCAATGAAGGGCTGAAGGCCAACGTAAAACATGACATTTCAGGCTGATTGAGCTGTTTAAAGGGCTGTTCTGGGTCAAACTAAACTTTCCAGCTTGCCAACTGATTTTTCAGAATTTCCAGCAAAACAAAGCAGTCCCCAGCTCCCCAGCCTGCGTTGTGACCCATCCATGTAATCTCCTGCCCTTCATTCTCTGCCCTCACCTAGAGCCCACCCAGGCTGAGGTGCACAGACCCTTCCCCATCCTGCTCTGTCATTCCCACGTGTGCCCCATAAGGTTCCTCAGCAGTTTCACCAACCTGACTGCCCATCCCTCTCCTAAAGCTCCAGCTGTTCCACCCCCTTCAAAACCCATCAGGAGAGAGGCTTAAAAATCAGGAACTGTTTAAAACTGTGGAATCCAGGGGTCTTTTATCAGCCTCATGACCTCAAGAACTGTGTTATCTCTTGAGGACTCAAAGTCTCCTTTCCTTAAAAATACCAGGTTCCCTTGCAGCCCAGGGAAAAATCTGCAGGAATCCTGCAGGTATCTCCAGCCCCATGGGGAAGCTGGAGGGGGATGTCCCACCAATGCCCACCACTGCACAGGGGTGATCTGCTGTTATCACGGTGTGCCCAGGGCTCCAGCTCTTGCCAGCTGGGCTGTCCCCAGGGCCAGCAGCCAGCTCCTGTCCTCACCTGCAGTTTTCCTGGCCAAGGACAGTGCAGATTCGGGAGCGCAGTCAGGGCTGTCCTCTCCATCAGCGAGATCTGCACAAAGGACAAGCAGGAGCAGTGATGCCACAGGCCGGGCTGTGCTGGTCACTCTTTGGCCGTTCCTTATCTCACAACAGGCTCAAAGGCCCAGGACAACTCTAATTGCAAGGGTTTAGAGCAGTAATTAATTGTCCTCCATTTCCCTGTCCTGGCTCTGTTCACCTCTGATCTCCCACTCCTACTTCCCTTGTCCTCTCCCCATCCCCAGTGGAAGGGAGTCACCACTGTCCCGTCTCCAGGTCAGCTCTGCAGGTCCCTGCTCTGCCTGCAGCCAGGGGAGCAGCCCCTCACAGGCAGCCGGGGGGCTCAGCCCCCTCCCCACAGCAGGACCGCGCCCACCGCCCCGGAGTGGCGGGAGGGGCCGCTCAGAGCATCCCTCCTGTCCCGTCACCTACCTCGGGTGGGGATGCTGAGCTTGCAGGGCAGGGCCAGTGGGGTGATGGAGTGCTGGTAGACGAAGGCAGAGAGGCTCCCTGCAACCAGAACCGTGAGTTGGGGGGGGGGGAGGGTGGGCTGCTGCCTCGAATCCCCCCACCCACTCGCCTCCACCCTGTGACAGTGGCCCAGGGAACTCATGTTCCTGCTTTGGAGCCACTGCCACGGTCTCACTGTCAGGGAAGTGCAGGCAGGACCAGGGCCTGGGGGGTTTCTGTGCTGGCAGGTGCACAACACATTCACCTGGTGCTGGCTGGTCCTTCCAGGGTATTTGGAAAAAGCTCCTGGGGCTGCCAGGGCTGCTGTGGGTGACAGCACCGTCCTTACCAAAATACAGCTCCTCGCTGGCCCCTTTCAGATGAACCCCTTTGGTGGAGGACTCGATGAGGAAGTGCCGGACAAGGTCACTGCTCTCCTCACCTGCAAGAGAGACCATGATCAGCACCAGCTCCAGCTCCAGTGCCACTGTGTCACCCCTGCCCACCACAGAGTCCTGTCTCAGGGCATCCCTGGAGCCGCTGTGAGAGGTGGAATGGGCACCCACAGGCCTACTTCCAGCATCTCCCACACACCAGAGCCCTGTGGCTTCTCATCCAGCTTTAGTTTGAGTAGTTTCAGTTAAACCCTTGAATCAACCCCCCGGTTTGCAGCCCTGTACCTGTCTGGCTGCCTGATGGAGAGCCAGGAACCTTCATGGCCAGTCCGAAGGAGCCCCGGTACGAGGTGCTGTCCCGCACGAGGAATGTGCCTGGCTCCTTGTCCCTCAGCAGCTGGATTGCTGTCAGAGCACAGGGAAGGGCTCAGGCACACACAGCAGGTGGGGCCTCCCTGGGCCGTGCCCTTGTGCTCTGCAGGGAGTCACTCCTTGGCAGCAGCAGGAGAAGCCCTGGAGCAGCGTGCCAAGGACACGCACATCCCTTATGTGGCACCAACTGCAGCGTCCCTGCAGGGCCCTGCCTTGGTCCCCACGGGTCCCTGCAGTCCCCAGGACACTCAGCCCCTGCCCAGGCCATGCTGGGTGACAGGCAGGAGAAGCTTTGCTGGACTTGGAGGATACAGAGGGGCTGTGGCAGCGCCCTTGTTTCTGAGCCACCCCCCTCGACCTGTGAGAGGGTCTCTCCACACCCATCAGCCCCCAGTAAGCTTTGATTTGCTCCCACTGAGTCCCCACAGGGACGCTGGAGAGCAAGGGACAAGCCAGGACCCGAGGGGGGGTCACGCCTGCAGAGCCTTCCCTGCCTCACCTCGGTCCCTGCTGATGCTTGGCTTGAACCAGTATTTTGATGTGTCCATCACAAACTTCATGGTGGGCTGCCCAGCCTTGAGGGGACCTGAAAGAGACCACAGGATGTCAAGGCCAGCTGGAACCTGAAGGACCTCCACAGATGGCAGAGCCTGGCAAAGACATTTCTTTCTCAAGCTGGTCAGGGCTGAAGGTTTTTCAATCCTTTTGAATCCTTTCCTCTCCACTCCTCAGAATAGCTCATTCTCCATGTAATTATCTCTCTTGGCAGGCTGTGATGTAGAGGGTCACATGGAATCCCCTGGCAGTGCCAGCCTGCCCAGCACTGCACAATCCACTGGACCATGGGATTTACACCAGGATCTGACCCACACACCCTCTTGCTCTTCCCATAAGGATCCCAATTAAAACCCCCCTGCCCTGAGAATTGCCTCTGCTCGTCTCCTCCAGAGAACAATAGCCCCAGTGTTTGCCCTTGAATGAGGGACCTTGTGAACTCTGGCACCTTCTGGTGTCCTCAGAGCAAATGGGAACCCCCAACCCCTCCTCCCAATCCGGTCTGGGCCTGCAAACACGCAGGACAGGACAAAATTATGTTTCTCATTCTCAGGTACTATAAATAGGTGCATCTGCATCTCCTGGAGGGAGCAGAGCATTCCTGCCTGCTGAGCCCATGCCCCAGGACACCTGTGGCCAGAAGGACTAATCCAGGGTCACCTGCCACGAGCTGGAGACCACCTGGGCCATGGGGAGACACAGCAAGGAGCTCCAGCGAGGACATCTCATCACTGGTGTCTGTAACCCACAGCTAAACCAGAGGCAAAACGGGCTTTGCTCCCCCTTTCCCAGCAGCTTTTGGGGTCTGCAGCTCCTGCCCGCCCTGTCCTGTGTCTCACCGTCCGAGAGGCAGCTGAGGGCGGGCGCCGACAGCGCCGTGTTCAGGCCACCGGGCCTCGAGGCTGGGCTGCAGCTGGGCAGGGGGGGCTGCGGGGCAGAGCTGGGGGAGGCTCTGGCCAGCTGGGGGGGTCCATCTCCTTGTTCCAGGCACCCGTTCACCAGCAGCACCGGGATGTCGGCCGCGGAGGTGAGGATGGAGGGGGGGCAGCTGCTGGCCTGGCCCTTCTGGGCCAGGGAGGTGCCAGCGCTGGGGGAGCTGCCTGCCCTGGGTTGTGAGGGGCTCTGGCCAAAAGCTTCCCTGGAGTGGGACACGATGCCAGAGGAAGGGGAGCAGGGGCTGCCCAGGGAGCCGGCGGGGGACGGGCAGGCAGCGGCCGAAGCATCTGAGTCCTCGTTGTGGAGCGAGTGGGTGCTGCTGCAAGAGAGAGACAGAGCAGAGGTCAGGGGGTTGTTCACACACAGAGACCACCCCAGCGACTGCACCAACCCTGCAGGGCATCATCTCCCAGCCCAAGGAATGAGGGACTTGGGTTACTGCCCTGTGCCCCTTCCACCAGGCACAGGTGGCATTTACCTGCCCAGGATGTAGCTGGTGTCAGAGCCAGGGCTCGTGGAGAGCTGGGACACCCAGCTGCCCCTCTGCGGGGCCCTCAACACCTGCACGGGCTTCAGCAGATTGTCAACACCTGGGGAGGTGCCGAGGGCCCCGGGGCTGCAGGAGACGGTGTCCGTGTGTCCTACCAGGCACTGCCAGGGTGCGCTGGTGCTCTCGGATGCTTTGCTGCAGCTCAGGGCAGCCGACTGGGGGCTTGAGGGTCCGGGTGGGCTGGAGAAAACCACACTGTCACTGGTGCTGTATTTGCCTCCGAGTGCCCCTTTCTGGGGCAGGAAGATGTTGGGGGCTCCCCAGGCCTTGGGGGACCTGGAGAAGGGGGTGCCCGAAGGGCTGGGGGTGCCCTGTGGCAGGTCGGGCCCCGTGGCTCTGCCCGGTGTCAGCTCTATGTACTTGATGTCTGCAGGGAGAAAAAAGAGGTCATGAAGGATCTGGTGTGCAAACTGGGTTCCTTAGCAAAGCTCCATGAGGAACATGTGTCTGTTCTTCCTGCTGTGAATTTTGGCTCCCCCTCTCCAGGGCTGGGGCTCTAGCACTACCTTTTGTTGAGACCCTGTGAGGGCTGATTCCTCACAGATCCCAAGGTGCAGTGCCCCCCCTGCCCCAGTGCTGGCAGGCTCCCAGAGAAGGGGGTTACGTGCGGTCATGTCTGGCTGCTCAGATCCCCCTCGCCAGCATTACCCAGCCAGGACCTGCTGAGACCTGCAGCCAGAGGTGGGTGTTCCCTCCAGCAGCTGCTCTGTTTGTACCTGACTCAAGAGAAAAACACCTGGCTGCTCCCCCCGGGGTGACGTCGGGTTCGGAGGGTGGCCCTGCACACCTTGGGAGGGGATTGGGCAGAGGAGCAGGGGGATGTCACCTGGCCCCAGGTACAGCTGGACTTCCATCCACACTGTGGCAGTGAGGCAGAGGAAATCCACGTGGGACAGGGGCAATTACAACACTCTTGGTGTCCAGTACAGGACCAGCCATGCTGGCAGCAAGCACAGACCCGGGGAGGGGCTGGCTGCTCCCTCCTCCTTTCGCCCACCCTGCACAAATCTCTCTGAAGAAGTAACTTCCAAGGCAGTCCCTGTGCCTGTGTCCTGCTGTGAGATTCTTCCTTCTCTTCTGTTGGTGCTCAGCCCCTCCACCTGCCATTAGTGACACGGGAGCACACCTGACACCGCATCTCTTGTCCAAGACCCTCAGTGGTACCTCACGGCCAGGACCAGGAGTGCCTGATGCACGTCAGATCTTGGCTTCCCTGGACAAAGCCAGCACTTCTGGCTGAGCTGGAAGAGGCCTTTTAGCAAGAGACGCTCAGACTCGATTTGAGCGCTTGCAGCGATGGCAGATTCATCACATCCCAGGGAAGCTGCTCTGGTGGTTAATCACTCCAGTGCCAGAGGTGTGCACCTCCTTTCCAGTCTGGACGTGCCCAGCTTTGATTTCAGTGCCTGTTCTTGCCCTGCCACTGAGTTTAGGAAAGTTCCCCTTCTCAAAGGTGTTTCTCAGAGAGGGAAAATCCTTTTTTTGCTGCAGAAAAGACAAACTGCTCTGACAGCCCTGAGCTCCCTGGCCAGGGTGTGACAGGTCCTGATGGATCTGCTGTGTGGGAGCTGCTGGCCCTGGCTATTGCAAAGAACAACCAGAGCTCTGGGGCACGGAGCTGGATGAGCAGGAAATGCACAGGTCTGTACAGAAGTTACCCTCTGAGCCCCTTCTCTATGCCAATCGCAGCATGGAATTGGGTAAACACAGCCAGCCATGAGCACCAAGGAGGTGCTGGCTGGGCCTGGAGGGCTGGTCCCCAGTGGGGACACAGCCACAGCAGGACAGAGCCAGAGGCAGAGCCTTGCCCCTCCAGTGCCCAGCCTCGGAGTAGCTCCATGGCCACGTGTCCTGGTACCAGCGCACAAACCTTGCAGCCAGCTCCTGGCCAGATGCTTCCTGTCAATGTCTCCCCAAAAGCAGAAATAAATGGGGATTTTAATTGTCCTTTAAAGAACTGACAAGTGTCTGTGCACCAGGCTCATGAGGCCTTTTACCTCCTACTTCTCCGCCTTTGCTCCTCTTATCGCCTGTGGTTAAACCTCAAATATTTGCTCAAGACCTTGGCAAGTTTTCCAGCGCCAAGGAGTGGCAAAAGTGCCGCAAACGCAGAGCCCAGATGTCACGCAAGCCAAGATCTGAGATCTCCTTTCTCCTCTCCTCTAGGAACAAGCAGGATCCAGAGGGAATAGTGGCTCTCATGAAGGTGCCTCCTGCTGCTGCAGGATTTCACAGAATCATAGACTGTGCTGAGTTGGAAGGGACCCATCAAGACTGAGTGCCATGTTTAAAGCTTCCTTATGGTCTCCACTAGACAAGACAGGAACAGACCCCTCTCACCTCTCTGGGCACCATCAGTCCCTGCCACCCTCACATCAGGGCACAGGCTGCAGGGCTGGAGCAGGAGGAGGTGAGAGCGGACAGGGACGCTGCACTATGGGAGGAAGTTTGTGTAAAAAACCAAGAGCTGTTAAAAGAAAGTGAAAGCTGCAGTGAGGCTTTTCCCACTGAACTCGTGGCCAGCTTTCCAGATGTTCAGTTCCACACTTGGAGCCAGATTCTCCAAACCATTAGCATGTTACCTGCAGAGCTGCTTGGGGCTCCAGCCTGAGTGGTGCACAAAGTGGGGCAGTGGAATGGGTCAGGCACTGAGCAGCCAGAGCTGAATCTTCACTTTGTCATGGTATTTTATCTGCAAGGCCACCCTGTCCACCCAAGCAGGAAGCAGGGACACTTCTCTGGAATTGCCTGGCTCCTGCAGTGCTACTGCCCTGCTGCTGTGCCAGAACCCTCACACCCACCTCATCCTTCTCCAGCCCTGCCATCCTCATGTTTGCATGAGGGCTCAGGGAGAATTGAATTTTTTCATGCCTTGAACATCCTCACATTTGACCTTCCTATGCAAAGAAGCCTGGGGGCAGATTGTCAAGGTATTTCCATGTGTAAAGAGAGTGAAGGGCAATAAGGCTTTTGGGAAGCAGTGAGACTTGAGGTACCTGAACCACCCTAGACCTGTCCTGTCAGCAGTGTCTGCTCCCCATGTGCTGGGGCTGCCCTGTGAACAGGGTATTGAACACCCAAAATGAGCAAAGGGCCCAGGCAGGAATACTTGGATCAGGAGCCACCACAGATCAGAGCTTGGGTTGCAGGGATAACAGGGAAGAGTTGCACAAGGGTTCACATAAGGCACTCGTGAGCAGAGACAGGGCTGGTATGTGCTGCTGGTGCCTTGCCTATGCCAGGTATGCTGCCCGAGGAGTGCATAAGCCCTGGAAAAAGAATTTCCCTGGCAGAAGAATTGGGAACACTTAAATGGGGTGGTTGTGCAACCCTTGATACCTTAGCCCAGGGCTCTGGAAATCTGGCTGCAAATCCATGTGCTCCCATAGGTCAAGTGTGACCCTGGGAAAGGCTCTGCTGCCCTTGAGGGGAGCAGGGTCCTCACATGGCACCCAGAGCCCAGGGCCTGTCACTGGTTGTGACAGTTGGGATTGGAAGTTTTCCTAGAGCTACAAATCCCATTTGTAATGAGAATTGTTTTCTCCAAACACAAGGAAATGAACATCAGGCTGAACTAAAAGCTGTTTTCCCAGTTCCCTTCTGGATCCCTTTGAGCTGGCTGGACAGGAGACAGCGTCAGCAGTGATCAGACCAGGCCCATGGAAGCACAAGAGTTAGGCAGAGCTCAGACAGGCAGCCTGTCCTGCTCCCTAACATAGAACCCTGATGTGAAGAAACAGTCCCCCAGGCCGATCCCACTGGGGAGAGTGGGGAATGTCCCTGATGCCCATTTCCAGCCTCCCCAGGGGCACAGGGGCCTTGGGTGGGTCCAGGGAGCAGGTGTGTGCCTGACCCCTCTGCCCCAGGCTCTGGCAGAGGGTTTCCACCAGGCGGGAGCTCCAGCAGCTCCCCAGCCCGAGCGCTGCCTTGGCCTCACCTATCGCCTCCGGGTCCTGCTTCTTGCTGGCCACAGCGTCACCCTGAGCAGCAGGCGGGGCTGCATCCTCCACCGGCCTGCACGGCAGCGGCTGGAAGGTCGGATCAATCTCCAGGATCATCTGGTTGAGAGTCTCTATGGTTATATCCAGGGAGGGAGACATCGGCTGAGCTTCAGGATCCGTGCTGGTGTTCTCCTCCTCCTTTGGCTGGCACGGGGCACGGGGTCTCTCCAAGGAGCAATTCTGCTGCCCCTTCCCCTGCGTGTGAGCAGCCACATGCTCCAAGGTGGGCTGGGCTCCGTACAGCCTCCCGCTAGGGAGCAGGGGAGCTTTGGGGTGCAGCCTGGGAGGGGGGTCAGTCCAGGCCTCTGTGGAGTAGTAGAGGTACTTGGCAGGCAGGGCGGAGCAGCCCGGGTACCCCGCCGGGTGCAGGCTCTCGCTTTCCTCCGGCGAGGAAATACACACAGTCTGTCCAACACGCAACACGTGTGATTCTATGACCTGTGACATGGTTTGCTTTTCTGGTTTCACAGCTTAGAGGCCAAGGGAAACCTCCTTCTCCTTCTCCTCCTCCTCCTCGGCTCCTTCCTCCACCAGGGAGCTCAGACCTCGTGTTCAATCCAGTCTCCAGTGGAATAAGAATCTGAGGAATGCAGAGAGGAGCGGTTACACAGGCATGCCCCGGGCAGGAGCAGACTCCAGCGGAAAAGTCTATAAAAACAGGGATTTGGAGTGAAAGCTGGAATTCAGCTCATATGAAAACAAGTCACCCCGTCCTGCTTTTCCACCCCCTCCAGCCTCGGCTCCCGGTGCCACAGCGCAGCCAGGCCAGCACACGGAAAACTCACTGGCAACAGCTTTTCAGGATTCAAGGGCCTAAAATGGAATCCTGCTTTTATTTGCTAATTTTATGGATTGAGAATGAAATAAAGGTTCTAAGAGCCTTCCCATGGGACCCTGACCCCCAGAAGCCATCCAAGGGCAGCCAGCAAACCCAGAGCCCTGTGGGGCAGAGCTGGAGCTGCCTGCCAGGCCAGTGTCCTGCAAGTGGGTGTGCAGCTAATCCAGGGTTTGATTTTCCTGGTACAATGAGAGTCTGGAAGCCTGTGGACGTGGCTGCTGCCTCAGTCATGGTGCTGCTCGAGGAATCTGACTGCAGATATATTTTGAATATTCCCTGGCTTCGCTTTAGGCAGAAAGTATTTTTTTTATTCCCCATTATAAACCCCTATGGAATGAGGTCAGCTTTCCACAGGGGTCTGGGGAAAAGGGTCTTGGGACACTGTTTGGAGGTGGGAAGTTGTCCTGCTGCATCAGCAATCAAATGGGGTTCCCCCAGCTGCTGCTCCCCTCCTACTTGGCAGGAGCTGTCCCTCAGCAGTGCACTGCCACCAAACACAGAGAGACCCTCACTCCTCTGGCTTGGGATGAGGACAAGAACTCCATCCCTCTCGTTACCCACTATGGCAGCCAAACCCCGTGCCTGCATGTTGGGGACATCCAAGCCCAGAACATTCCCTGTGTCAGCACCACACCACTCTCTGTGGTCCCTGGGGAGAGCAGCCCTGGTGGGGACCACGGAGTATCCAGAGATCCAGAGGCAAAGGTTTGCTGGTAGGATTAAATCCCACAGCTCAGAGCTCCCTCCCCATATCCTGTGCGGATTTGGTGTGTGACACTCACAAACAGAGGGGTACGCTTCATAAAATATTTGTCCTGGTCTCCACTGGTCTCCAACCACAGACTTATTTACTCGCTTATCCTGGGCTGATTAACCATGGAGTCACAGGATTAGGAAGGAGACACGTTGCTCCAAGGCAGCCGGTCCCTCAGCCCCGTGGGCGCGGGCAGGAGCTGGGCTGGTGCCCCTGCGTCACTGACTGTAAGTCTCTGACTGTAATCAGTGACTAATTGCCTTGCCAGGTGTTGAGAGCAGGTACGGAGGGTGGCTCAAAAGAGGGCAGCTGTGCCCTGGGTGAGTTATATAACCCAGGAGAAGCCCTGTATTTTGCTAGAGAGACACACGGAATAGCCCGGGCTCACAAAGTGTAGGGAATTAGAAGCAAAACATCGCTGCTGCTGCTGCTGCTGTCAGCACCCAGGCGAGTCACGGCAGGTAAAGCCCTCTCCAGGGCTGCCGAGAGCACCGAGGGCTGCAGGAGTGAATGAATACCTCAACTCCATTTACCTTCCTGCCAGCCCGGCCCCCGTGGTGTCTCCTGAGCCTCTGAGAGGTTTTAATTACAGGACTGGCACAGGAATGGCTTGGGAGCAGGGCTGTGATGCAGGAAGGGAAGCACCTCTGGAGCCTGAATTAGACAGGTCCAAGGCACCTCTGAATTGTTGCTAATTAAGCCCAAAGGAGGGAACCTCTGGGAATTTGTGGCTGTGCTGTTGGAGCCAGGTCTGCCCCAGCTCCCAGAGGAGATGGACTGAGTCTGGAGCCAGTTATCCCTGTGGAGAACCAGCTGTGAAGGGTTCTGTCAGAAACTGGGGGGCAGGTGGGTGAGGGGCTGCAGGTAGTGGGGTCCCTCCTCTGACTGCAGCAGTGCCACAGCCCATGGTGCCTTCCCAGCTGGCTGTGCCATGGCCAGCACCAGCACCTGGCTCTTCCTTGGTACTTCCAGACCCCAGCCTCAGGGCACAGTAGATACAGGAGCAGGCTGGGACCCAGCCCTGCTTTCCACAGCAGCTGGGCTGGCCATGCCAGGGCTCTGCCCACCAAGTACCTGTCACCTCCAGCTGGATCACAGCACGGCTCTGCTGAGGGTGGTCAGAGCCCAGGTAAGCAGATGCCCACCTTGGGAAACTACCCAAGGCCTCCTGCCATGGGGCACCGTGTGCCACAGCACTGCCAGCTCTGCGTGAGAAGCGCAGTGCGGTACAAGGCTCGGAGGCAGCGTTTGTTAAATATAAAAAGAAGAGTCATTCCAGGTCAAAAACACAAGTGAGATGGAGTGAAAATTGGATTCTCCCCTGGGGAGAAGAACTGCCTGGCTCCAGTCAGCATCCACAAGACAAGGCTGGTTTTAATTTAAGTAGGTACAGAAATAACGTGCAGGATGCATGAACCAGGGCTGTCGGGGCTTCCAGGAGCATGCACGCAACAGCTTCCCTCCTTTCTTGTACTCCTGCCCTGAGTTTTTGATCTTTCTCATGTGTGATGCTGCCAGAATTAGCCTCCAAACCTCATTTCTCCTCCCTTCCCTTCTCTGGGTTGAAGTGAGAGGTCTCTCAGGCTCCTCACGTGAATTTTGAGCCTCGGCTGCGGGCTCTGCTGCTTGGAGAGGCAAAGGAGAAGGCCTGAGGTGAAGGAGATGAACCACAGGGTGGCTGCTGGCCAGCAGAGTGTGGCACAGCCATGGCTTGGGCAAACACTGCCCACAGACATCAAGACCTCCTAGGAGCCACTGGGAACAGCAGTGTCCCCATGGACAGGCCCAGCGAGGGCTGGGCAGGGTCTGGCTGTGCCCCTCAGGCAGGGAAGAAAGGCCAGGCATGGGCACAGGTAGGAGCCTGTATCACACACATCCACACCGTGCCATGGCCAGGGCTCTGTGGCAGCAGCAGAGTGAGCTCTGTGACAGAATCAGGGCAGCCCTGGCAGAGGGAACCCCTGCCTGGACAGGCTGGGTCTGCCAGGGCTGGGACATCTACTGGCTGTATGGAAATTCCGGGGAAGGAGCTCAGTTGTCTCAGCTACGTCAAGGCTAGCACAGAAAGAGATGGAAATAAGCTGGCACAAACAAATCCAGACTGGAAATTACAGAGTTTCTGCTACTGGAAGCAAATGGTGGAACGCAACTCTCCCTAAGCTGAAGGGGACAAGCCACAGATTTCAGATACAGATGGACACTCTTAGAAACGCCCTCAGTAAGGGACCTGCCTGCTGTATCAGGAGACCCAGGCTGTGGGACTGGAGCTGCAGCTCAGCCCAGTAACCCCGGTTCTGCTCCAGCCCAGCGTGGCAGGCAGCCTCCCCCGGCAGGAAGAGGAGCTGGGGTTCAGGGTGCCAGGACTGCGACTGGAGCACCCACGTGGAGGGGGAGGTGGGGTGCTGGGTTAGGAGGGCTGCAGGGCGCTCCTGGGCGCGGCTGGGAGAAGCCGGGTGCCCTGGGGCCAGGGCTGTGCCGGCACACCCCGGCTGCTCGATAACCGCCCGCCCTTCCCAAACCCGCCGGGCACGGCTCAGCCCCGCCACGCCACATGGGGATCCACACAGAGCAAAGTCCCTCCTGCTTTGCCTGTGGGAGCTCAAGGAACCCGCTGGGAACCCCCTCCCGGCCCTGGCAGCAGCTCGGGCACGGTAAGGGCAGAGCTGGCAGCGCTGCCCCGCAGCTGCACGCTGCCTGTCCCAGCGCGGTTATTTGGAGCTCAGACATACGAGCCGGGACACAGCCTCGCTCCCTGTCTGCGCAGACCCCAAAACAGCTCGGGCAGCTGCCAAGTCTGGTTGTTTTTCCTTGAAACGTGAGCCCTGGGAGCCTCCCGATGACAAGCCTGTTGCACATCCCCTCGCCAGGAGGGGCAGAGGGAACTGCTGGGACACCCAGGATTTCCAGAGCTCATTACGCACAGTTTAATCACTGCGAGGGCTGTGGGCGATTTGCCTGGATTAGAGGGGCGTGCTGAGGGGGTTGAGGAAAAAAGTTCCCATGGTTATGCTGTGTTTTCCCTGCAGAGCAGAGAAAGCCACGGGATCACAGGGCCCATATTAATATATATTCCCAGGGGGATTCCAGCACCCGGTGCCCGAGGAGGGGCTGCCCTCCCTCGCCAGGGGAGAAGGGGTGTCTGGCAGAGCCTCCTCCCTCGCTCGGACATGAGCGATTAGGAATCTCAGCAGCAAGAAGAAGCGTTTATGAAATCCCAGACAGCATCTTGGTATCTGAGCAGTCCCCCGAGCCGCAGGACGGGACAGCACCCGCATGAGCGGTGCCAGAGCAGGATGTTTTGGTGGGGCAGCCAGAAATCCTCCAGTGCAACCCGAGAGCATCCACAGCAGGAGCCACCCACCCCCAGGGACCCCTCTGCGGACCCCCCCATCCCCCGCCCCAGTGTGCTGCTTGTTTAGCAACATTTCAGATTTCTGGAAGGGTCTCCAGGGCTTTGGAGGAGGAGGGTTCTTAGGAATGTCGAAATCTCTGCTCCAGCAGCTCCCCCTCCCACTGCCTTACAGCCTTTTCCTCTCCCGGGACAGCTCTTTCCCCTCTGGCAAGAACTTCTCTGGGTACAAGATCAGTGCAGAGCCTGCTCCCCGTTTCCAAGAGAGGTCCCAGCACAGCCAGGAGAAATTTCCCCTGCCCTCTTTGTGGGTGAGCAGTTGACATGGGAGGCTCAGGGACAACAGGGTCTTTAGAAGAGGGTTTCTGTCTAAAAATAGGCTAAATTAGCAAATCCTAAGAATGTTTCAGATGAGTTACAGGAACAGACACTAACAAGCTCCTCAGAGCACCAGCCAGGATGTTTCTTCACTGAGACCATGGGAACATCTCCCTCCAGCCCTTTTGGGACTCACTAGGCAGCATCAGGCAGAGGAATCTGCAGTGTAAGAGGCTGTTTCCCTCAATTTCAGGGGTGCCAAGGGGAGGAAGAGGATGAGAGCTGCTGCATAGGGGGGCTCTGCACATTACAGGTGTTTCAGAAGGGCCCTGAACATCTGTGCTGGCCTGGCCACATCCCCTCCAGTGCACAGCACTGCACCCAGGCCTTGAAACCTTGTGAAGCACCAGAACATGCTTCAGGCTCTTCCCTTGGGTCCAAGCAGTAGTGCTGGGGCTCGATTCTTTTCCTCCCCTCCTCAGACTCCATTTTCCTCCCAGTACATCCACCTACACCAGCACCAGATCCGAGCTCTCCCACCTGGAGCCCTGGCTGCACAGCTTCCATGCCATCCTCCCAATAACCCCCCTCCTCTGACACAGGGATGGAGGCCCAGAAGCTGCTTTTGGTTTCACAGCATTTTTGTTACTGACCCCATTGGCAGTGTTTTGACCTCCCTGGCTGTCTGTGGCTTAAGAATTTTCAGTGGTACCACAACACCCTGAGTAACCCAGAGCCCCACACTAACCTCTGCCTCAGCCACTGACACTTCCGCTCCCACGTGGCACTTTTATTGCCTTGAACTCTCCACGATTCCCACACCACAGCCTCCCACGGGGAGGAAGGAGACTCTGGAACACACAATCCCATCCATGTCACTTCAGCTGAGCTCACTTGCAGCAGTGGAGGAAACATGCAACAGACAACAAACACCACTAGAAATCTTAAAAAGGCTTCGAAAGGGTAAGGAAGGTAATTGCTCATGTCACAAACCCCATGGACTACTGAGAAAACCTCAGAACCTTAGGCACAGCAATATGCATAATTCCACACCACTGCTCCCAGCATTATCCAGCAGCCTTCCCCATCCTGGGTCACCACTGCTCAGTTTCTGCCCACTGGCAGCCCTGCTGGGGCAGGAACAACCACATCGTGGCTTATTTGAGATCCCTGCAGCAGATTCCTCCCAGGCCACAAGAATAATCCCCAGCTAAATGCAAAGCAGCAGCAAGAGGAGCGATGGAAGGGAAGAACTGATACGAACTGTACACAGCATTAGCATGAGAACTGAAAGAAAAAAAGGACTTGGAAGAGGCATGGCAAAGGCAGAGATGGCCCTGGGAATCAGCACTCGGAGGTACCTGGGCTGCAGCGGCTCCTCCCCACTCCTGCGCGGCTCCGCTGCAGCACCTCCAGCACCTGGAGCTCATAAACCACAAGGGTGAGTCTGTACAAGGACCGGCTTCTCTGGGAGCTTGGATTTAACGGGAGCCCGGTCCCTCCCACCTGGGCCGAGCCTCGCCGCCCCTCCGTGCCCCGCAGGTGTGGTGCAAGAGGTAAGACCCAGACGCCGGGCTTGGGGTGGGAACCGGGGCAGCGCAGGGCTGGCGAGGGGCCAGGCTGCCCCCGGAGCAGCCGGGAGGGGCTGGGGGCAGAGAGCTGCCAGCCAGGGACGGCTTTCAGCTGCAGCAGAGCAAGGTAACCTGCTTGGGGCAGCTGAGGAGCCGGTGCTGCATCTGCCAAGGACTGTGCCTGCCCCTGCATCCCCCGGGCAGCAGCAGCCCCAGGCACTGCCGGTGGGGTAGCACTGAGGGGGACGGTGCTTCAGCCTCTCCCAACCTCGGCTGTCAGCTGTGACAATAAATGAAGAGGGAACAACAAGCACAGACTCCTCTCCAGCTGGAGCATCAGAGCTGAGCTCCTCCTGCTTCTTTCCAGAGGTACCAGCTGCTCCTGAGTGCTGCAGCCACCAGGGAAGCATTTCTGGAAGGAGCAGTAGATGAGGGGACAGCCTGTCCTGTGTCAGTGCCTCGTGGCACAGGTGCTGGCTGAAGGAGGGAGATTGGTTCAAAGGGAAAGATGTTATCACCAGTCTGGTTAAAGGGCGATCTGTCGCCATCCAAGGGTCTGCCCACGCCGTCATCTCTGGGCTGTTATCCCTGCTATATTACAGGGAGAAGATTGAAAAACATATTGGAAGGTAACCATGCCTGCAACACTTCTTTGCAGTGTCCAGCCCAGAGCAGACAGGCCTGGCTGCTGCATTCAGTGCTCCCCCATCAGGAGCAGGGGATAATAAATAACCCCCAGGCATCCTTCTGCATTGCTGTAGATTTTGGCTCAAGGGTTTCTTCCAGTGTCAGTGGGCACAGACCCATGGAGCAACCTTTAAAACCATGGCTCTGAAATATCCCTTTTCAAGGAAACTGCCTGTTCTGCTGCCCATAAATGCCTTGGGCTCACTGCAGTGTTGTCACACTGTGAAGGGCCACTTCAAAACGCCTGATTTTATCAGGAAGTAGGCCATATAAACTCCCTGCCTTAAATTCCTTCATCTCCCTTTACAATCTTTCCAAGGTTTCATTTATTACCAGCCATTGTTTTTTCCTGTCCTTACATCCCTGGGCAAACAGTTTGACATGGCCAGCACAGCCCCTTTCCATCTGTGATGGCTGTGGGATTGCAGTGGGAGTGATTTCCCGGCAGCTTTCCTTTTCCTGGCTGGTAAAATTCACCTGGATGAGGTCCTTGACAGATGGAATTTCTAACTTGGAGGACGTTCAGTATCACACACACACATCAGCCTGACTCCAGCTGGAGGGAGCCAATGTTGGGTTGGGTCGCTCAAGCTGAGCATCTTCTCTCTCCTGGGGTGCTCAGGTGGTTGTAAAGGACAGGGAAGCACCAGGGCTGGGGGAAGAGGAGGGTGTTGGCAGTAGAATAAGTTGTCTCCATGCTCTGGTCCTGTTGTTTGCAGCCAGCTCTGAGCTCACACAGGTTTTGACTCTGTTCACAGCTCTGGGAAGCTCAGCAGGATAAAATATGTTCAGGGCTAAGCATCTCCTTTGGAAAAATCACCCCAAAGTGACCCTGTGCTGTGACACCCCATCCCAGTGCCCAGCTCCAGCCAGCACCTGGCTCACAGAGGTGGGATTGGATGGGACTCACCTGTGGAGCCTTCCCCAAAGGAAGGTGCTGACACCTCCCCTGTCCCCTTCGCCTGTCCCCTTCCACTGTCACCTATCCTCCTCATCAACGTGCTCAGCAACCCAGAAATCGGTGCAAAGCTCTTTGCTGTGTGTTCACATCCTGTGTTGGCCCCAGGCTGAAGAGGCCTCTGTGTCCTGGAGTGATGCAATTCTCTGTCAAGACAGTGGGATGTTACTGCTATTGGCACTTAGGGAGCCAAATTGCAATTCTTGTGCTGCTCTAACGTTGCTTTTCTGTCTTTTCTCTCTGCTTTTTCGTCTGTGTTGTGCAAGGCATGAGGAGATGGCCTGGGGGAGAAGCTGCTATAGAAAATGGTTTGTTTGTAGCAGGGCTGTCAAACTCCTCCCCAGTGCTGAAGCAAATGCAGAGATATCGCAAGACCCCTCAGAAAAAAACCATCATTTACCTCTGGCTTTGATGCTGCTGGTTCTGCAGTGAGGCCAAGGAGTTCAGTGGCTCTTTGGCCAAGCTGTTACTTTTTTTTTGGTGCTCTTTGTATCCACAGAAGATCAGCAGGGAAAAACTAATGGGGTGCAGGGAGGTAGGTCTGTTCTGCCCTGCCCCTGAATCTGTGTCACACAGCTGTAAAAGTCTTACATCAGGGCTCTGTTACCCCAATTAGAACCCAGGTTACACTGAATTTACTGCAGAAGTTTTGGGTTGAAACAGCAATATCTGTGAGAACCACGTGCCAGTCACCTGTGCAGGTGAACTTACCCTGCAGTGAAAATCCCACCAGGAACAAGCCTCTGCATCATCCTGGATTTTCCCACCCTGAAGGCCCTAAACATTATTAACACACAATACATCCCTAAACTTTGGAAATGGTGATATAGCTGTGCAGGTGGGCAAGACCAGGGTAGCACATCTCCTCTGAGGTGGGATGGGGTGGTCAGCAGTGAGTTAATGCCACTTTTCTGTTCCCAGGAGAAAGCAGAGGGAAATGAGGAGGAGTGAGAGATTGACTGGGGGAGAGCAGCTCACAGCTGGAGATGCCCAAGGAAAACTGGAGTGGCCACAGGACAGGCTGGAGGAAGAACAAGAGAGGCAGAGAGCCACAGAGTCCCTCCTGCAGGGTTGCAAATGTGTGCTTCCTTGTTTCTGGGATTTGAGCAAAATAAATGCCCAGACACCAACGAGGGACCCAACATAAAAGAACATTTTCAGAGGAACAAATATTGGTTATGAATAAGACTTGGGAGTGCTTCCCTGGAATGCACCTGTGCAAACGAGGAGAAAAGGATGAAACATCCCTCTCTGTCACCTCTGCTTGGAACTGAGGGTTTGGTTCCTGTGTGAGGGGAGGTGATCCATGGAGTGGCTCCAGGGGCTGCAGGATGGGGGGTGGGCAAGGTTCTTGGGCCTGAAATGTTGGGGCCATGCAGAAGGGCTGGAACAGGGGATTGTCCTCCTTCTTCACCCCTGGAACCCCTCTTGGCAGTGTCAGTGACAGAATCCTGTGTGACCCCTCTGCTGGTACCTCCTCTGCCTCTCCTCTCCTTGCCTAAACCTGACCTGTCTGTGCAGAGCAGATTTCTCCAGGCACGGCCCTACCCAGGATGTGCTCATAAAGGACAAAGTATTAACCTGACAGCTAAAAAAAGAACAAATAAAATGTGCAAGTTGGCCCAAGCAGCTGCTCTGCCCCATGTCCTGAGTTGCCACTGACACCAACTCCCTCCTGCTGCGGGCTCTGGAAAACCTTCCAGAAGTCTGACATGGGTGAAGGGAAAGTGACACCACGTCCAGCACTTCAGAAGTGTCATGGGAAGTTGACTGAGCAGTAAATCTGGACAGAAAGCAGACTAATTCTATCTTCCTCCTTCCTCCTCCTCTCCTCACTCCTCCAGCATTCCTCCTTCCTCTGGGGCCTTGGAAAATGAAGAAAACAGGTTGAGTGCTGCCATACCTGGCTGAAAAAGCCACAAAGGGCCGTGGCCTTCTGGGGATTGATGGCACAGCTGGTACAAGCAAAGCAAGTCTGGGCAGCCTCCGAGGAACCCTCTGAGGGGTTCCTGACCTGCCTTGTACTCCACCAGTGGCACAGGGCAGGGGAGAAGATCCCAAACACCCACCAGGGTCTGTAACTGGGTCCTGTTGCCATGTCCAAACACCCNGCTCCGGTGTGGGAGCCGGTGGGCTCTGCCTCGGCTGTGCCGAACCCGAAGCATTCAGCACCCGGGGGGGAGGGGGAGTGGGGGGGGTGGGCTCCTCGGCATTTGGGGATCCGAGAAGGGGCTTCTACCGGAGCAGGGACAGCCCCTCACACCCCCCCGGACCCCGTTACCATGGGACTCCTGTAACAGCCACGTGCGGCTGCAGGGACCTCGCCAGGTGAGTCACCCCTTTCATGGAACAACAAAACATATTTACTCAGGAGGGTGACGAGGCCCTTTGGTTCCCCTGAGGGGGTGTTAATCAGCCTCCTCCCAGTGAGAAAGGACCTTTTGTTTTCTAGACCTCACAGTTATGGTTTACACAGCCCGAAAGTGCAAGACTCCAGGGAAGTCGCGTCGTGCTTGGAAGCATCGGTGGCCGTCAGAGCCGCTGGGGAGGCAGGGAAAGGGCAGGGGAAGCTCCGTGTCTCCGTGCCCTGCGGTGGGGTTGGCTGTGTCTGCTCAGGAGGGAAGGGAAGGGAGGGGAAGAGCAGCGGTGCTGGCCCGGAGCGTGCCAGAGGCGTGGGCAGGGCTGAGCACAGCTCCAGGT
>VZTR01034156.1:285-13244 GCA_013400775.1 Chaetops frenatus
TACGTGTGTTGCGTTAACGTTTTGGGCCTGAGGAGGACAGAGTATACAGCTTGGCTGAAGGTAAAAGCTGTTTGCTCATTCTAAGGATCTGGCCTTTGCTCGTACTACATCAGTTAAATCTACTTGCCTCTTAAAATTCTAGTATTTACTGTGTTCTCTGTTGTATTGATAGAACTGTGAAGGCAAGATTCAGAGATGGTTTTCTTGTGGCTTCTTAAGTAATTTCATAATGAGGATGGTCAGCTAAGATAAATATCAAACTAGTGAGTTTTTAGAACAAGGCAGAAAATACGCGGTATAATACCTGTTTGAGCTGTGTCTTTGGTGTGTTTTATTTGATTCACCATTTTATGTGTAAAAATGACTGCACACAGTAGAAATAAGGATATCTCTCTTAGTTCCTTTGTCTTTCCAGACATTGAAATCCATGCCAACCCATGGCTAAACTCACAAGGAGCTACTAAGTTTTGCGTTTGCTTTGCCCCTCTTTACCAGGTTCTTCTGCTGTCAGTTTTTCCACACTCTCCCTAATATCCAAGATCTGTTTGCCCCTTATAATAGGCAATAATAGATGTATCTGTAAAGATCTGTGGCTTAGTGTATGAATGATTTGGCATGTGACCAAGCTTGAAGCATCCATTAAAAGTTTACATGAACTTTTGGGGGCTCCTGGTGTCTTGCCACTTGGATGACTGTGGTCCCTTAGAGAAAGAGGCCAAAGCAATTACTGGCCTGTCTTTCCCATAACAACTCCATGCACATTTGTCCTCAGCAGGGCTGCAATCTGAGTAGTTACATGCTACTTTCTCAAGGTTGTCAACACATTTGAAAGGATCACCTAGATGCTCTTCAGATGTTCCCAGCCACAGACACTTGTGTCTTGCCTTGAAAGTCTTTTGGATAAACCACAGACATTTGAGCCTGGGGTTACTGCTTGAAACATGCATGACAAATCTGTTGATTACTCTACCTAATTGTTATTCAGCTTAAAGAAACAACCCACAAACCAAAGGCAAACCACCAGAACTTTCAGGTCTGAAAGCCTAAGCAGCTGGAAGGTTGACACCTTTCAAAGCCTCATGCAGGTATGGCCCTACTTACTGTCTGTCTGGAGAAGCAGAGGGGCAGCGCTACAGAGCGAGGGGAGCCATACCTTTCAGGGAAAAATCCTTGCAGTAGTCCCTTGACCTACTTTTGGATTGTATGCCCCTGCCTGATTCATGAGCAAGGGCCTGAATAAGAAACAAAACCAGCGGTAATCCTGGGTGTTTCCTCTAAGAGTGAGGCTGCTTTTAAATGCAAAAAACCTCCCTGGTATTACTACAGAACTACAATGTTGCACTTCCATGGCTAGTTTCACTAGGTGAAGTTCTAAGATTTTCTATTTAAAAATATGTTTAAAGGCTTGAAAGATTTCTTATTTTAAAACTTGTAGATGAAGAGCCATCTTTGTACAACAATTTTGATCCCTTTCACTATTTCAGTGCTGCTGGAGACATTTGTGTGTGGGAGTAACTTAAAATTTCATAGGAACGTGTATATGCCTACTGAAGTCAGAAGTACTTAAAATTGGACACGTTTGCAGGTTTTGACTTCTAGGCTTCAGCACTGAAAACATTTTCTGAGAAAAAAAATTATTCTGTAAACATAATCTCATGTGTTTCTCCACACAAAAATTGGAGTCTACTGGAAGATCTGCTGACAGGTTTATGAACAAACCAAAGCCTTTTCTGGTGTACTAGGTCTGGAAATGTTCATGTACCTGTGTCAGTGAGATCCTTTCTCCAGTGATGAGCAGGCAACAAGCCTCCCTGCAAAATGAATGTTCCAGTGTTCTGGATAAATCTTAAACTCTCAATCCAGAGAGCACTCTGAACAGTATAGCCCCTGTGTGTTTTTCAAAAAAGTTAAATGAGTGAATTTTAACATTGTATTTTGCCTATGAAGGGATCAGCCCAGTCATTTTAACTATGATTGTATTATCACCTGTGTGCATCCCGTAAGGTATTGGATGGCGTGCTGTAGTTTTACTGGAGCTTCAGGACAAAAGCTTATAAATAAAACTGGCAAAAAAAACTGGAGAACTCCAAGGAATCAGGTGGAACAAATGTTCCTGCATAATGAAAGTAATGTATACAATTAGTAGTGGACAATTTATTAATAGAGTTGCTGTAGTAATGCTAAACCGTTGGTTATTCTCTCTCTACATAGGGAGTATTTATGTCTAGAGACTTTTCTTTGAGAGTTTATTGTTTTCTCTGTCATTGTGTTTTATATATCTAGGAAAAAAATAAGATGAAAAAGTAAGAAGTTGAAATGGGGCTTTGTGAAATTTGACTGCAAGTGGCTACAGTTCACTGGGAGGATATAAGCATCTTTTCCAGTGTGCTGCATCAGCTTTGGTTGTCCTGGCAGTTTTCCCTGAAGGGGAATGTTGTCTGTCAGCATGTGGGATGAAGAAGTGCCCACAAACAAGGCCAGATCTCTTCAGCTGTCCTGAGCTGATGTTGTGAAGACTGTCCAAGCAAAGGAAGCAGGCTGGGAATGCTCTGGTCGAGCACTCTGATTGCTAGAAGGAGTGCTACTTGATTAAGTAGCAAGATTTGATTCGCCCCCATGCACCCCCCAACATTTTAGGGTTCAGAAGGTCTAAATTTCCAGAAAAAATTAATTTTGACATGCATTATAAAGTCAGATAATACAGTTTGAAGGTCTGGAACTGGGCCTGTTACTTGACAGTGGTGAAGTAATGGCAGCATTGTTTGCTTTAGAAGAGATTTTGTTAAGGTGGAAAAAAAGTTACCAGAAGGCTGAACAGCTAATGGTTTTGGTATGAGTGCTCTTTGAGTCATTTGTCTTGAAGCAAGATGTTTAGTTTGGACTTTTAATTTTATAAACTGTATTTCTCTTGAGAAAATAGGAATGGGTGTTAAAATAATCTATAATTTTGTTTTCGTTAGAACTAAATAGTCAAAATTATCAATGCGTCCATGATGTTTTCTTGAAAGCAATCTGTCCAGGTAGTTCTACTGAATTCAGTGGAGAAATTAATATTTTGTCTAAATAGTGATGGATAGATGATTGCATAATCCAAATGTACCTTATAGCATGCCTAATTTCCAGTACTAATGTCACATGGGACAGTCGTACTAGTTTGATGAAGATCAAAACATATAATTATATAGGTACTGCTGAGTCTACATAAAAGACTTCCTTTTATTTAAAGACTTGAGGTTTTTTTGGTTTTGTTTTGTTTTTTTCCCCATGGACCTACATGCTCTCAAAATTGTTTACATACTAGCACAGTAGACTCTTTTCTGCTACTTCTGTAGTACTGCCCATGATGGAATGCAAGAAGAGTAAACCACTCACTAATTCTATATCTTAGGTGCTTTTACATAATTGATATTTAAAATCAACTTATATCTTTTATAAAGTACAACTTGGTCATAATAGACTCAAATTTCCTTCTTTACTCAAATAATTTTGTCATTCTTTTTTGTTCACTCCTAAAGCTGTTTGATTTGCCAAAGCTAACCAAAATCTCTCCAGGTAAAAATTAAGACCTGGAAGACCCCACATTTACATCAGTTTTAAGAAAACATGTGTTTATACTTCAATATCTTCATACATTTTAAACATATTCTGTGGATTTTTCAGATTGTGTTTCCCCAAGTATATACCTTTTGTGCTATGATCTTTTGAGGGATGTCATGCTAAGGATTATTTAGAGAAATTTCATATGGTTAAGGAAAAAAATTCCTCCTTCAGTCTGTGCTGAATCATTTTTCTAGCTGTGGACATGTCTTATCTCTGGTTAAGATAACAATGTGTATTATATGGGGTTGTAAACTCTCTTGTGGCACTTCATTAACGCTCTTAATTCTTTTACTTTTCACTTACATACTGTGTGCAGTTTTGGTTTCCAAATGTCTTCATATATAAAGCTGTTGAACTGATTTGCATGAGAATGTCAAAAGAAGCAGTGTTGCCTTAATGTCTGGTGTGGTTTCTCTGTTAAGACAAGAGATTTTGGGGATTGCTTTGTCCATCTCACATGGGGTTTGGAAGTCTTAATTTCAAATTTCATCATTTGTTTGCATAGCGGATTGAAAACTGGAGAAAATGGTCAGGAAATTAAAAGAATCCATAAAAGTGCTTATTTGATCATTGGCAAGATGGTGTTTTTTTTTATTTAGAGTATTTTTAGTGGACATGGTTAAGATCAAGGTGACACTCCTAAACAGGATGTTCAGCATGTGCAAGGTACTAACGAATGTCCTTCCTTTTACTGGCCACAAATGTGTTTATCTTTAGGCATGAGAAGGGCTCCTATTGGCTTCATTGTACTAAATATTTTAGTAGAAATAGCATGTATAAAAAATTGAACAAGATTGTGCAAGGAGCTCCATGTGGTTTGTTCTTCAAGGCCTGTGTTGGTTCCACAGGACTTGAGGAGTGGGGGAGAGTCTTAGGTGAACATGAAACTGGTCATTGACTTAATTTGGTGTAGCTTTGTACTTTTGTTATAATACAAACAAATCAGATTTGTTATTTGAAGAAAGACACACTGGAATGGTACACAGTCTATATTCTCACTGTGTAGGGTCTGTGACCCAATTTAATTATGCAAAAAATTTACTTAATTGTGTTAAAGAAACAGCTGGCAAAATATTGTCATGTGACTGAGGTGAAAGCACTTAAATCTACTTGTATAAAATTACTTGGTATTGTATATTTGCACTGAGATTTTGACACTTGTTTTATTAAAAAAAAAAAAAAAAAAAAAACAAACAAAAACAAAGGAGGAAGTAGAGGGAGAGTTACAAAATGGAGATACAAAGTAGACCCTTTTTTGTATTCAAGCAGACATGTAATGGGACTGATAGGGTCTTCAGAGATGATGCACATTGTTTTTTCATGTGTGTGTCTGTTTTTCTCGGCTAATGAAGCATCATATCCAGTGTTTATGTTTGTGTGTCATAGATCTGTAGCTACACTTACAATTCATTAGTCAATTGTGTTTTCAAATTAAAGTAGAAGGAGTGGAAAATCACATGCTCTAAGAAACGTAACTTCTATAAGTCTCAGGCCTCATGGGAACACATGATCCCACATGGAGTGATCCTTGATCACTACCAATAACCTCTATATTTATCACTTAACTCAAGGGGGACTGGCATGCTCTTCAATCCACCAATTCAGTATCCCAGTCACTATGCACAAGCCTTTGAGATGAGTGCAGTGGTGACTTCTTACAAGTGCAGAAATTCATCCATAAAGATTAGGATGTAGAATAGTGTCTACAGGTGATGTTTCTCTTCAGGCTTCTCATTTACTTTTCTCTGTCTCCTAAGCCTGATAAAGCAACAACCTGTCTGACCAAAATAAAGTAACAGATAAGAAAAGAAAAATATTAATTAAAAAAAAAAAGATACTGTGGCAATTTTGTAGATTTTCATAGCAAATCAGTGTTTGTGTTTTAATCTATAGACAGTTTTTTAAAATGATAGTATCCTTGGTCATAACTTTTTATTGTGTTTTATGTAAGAATACATTATTGGTGTTTACCTAAAAAAAAAAGTTGTATTTGGAGAAGAAAGTGTGCTAATACTGGAATTGCCTCTTCAGATGAATGATTGGCCCACTGACTACAAAGTACTGTTGTGGTTTACTAAGTTGACACAACATGAGAAATGAAACTTGAAGCACAGTAGGGCTACATGCAGCAAAACATTGCAACTTTTGATGGTGCAGTTTATGAAAACAGGGTTTTGAAGTAATGAAACTAGAACCTTCAGTGGAGTGAACAGAACCCATGACAGGAAGTCCTGGTCCTCAGCCAGTAGGTCTTCCCAGACCTCTGCTGAATCCCTAGCAAGCAAGGTTTCTGTGCAAGCACTGAGCCATTTTCTTTTGTTCTCTACTGGTGTTAGTCTGGTCACTGCAGTAAAAGACAAAAAGGTTTTGTATGGAAATACCTGGAAATAATTATAAGGATTGGTCAAGGGTGAAAACCTACTAATTTCCACAGATACTTTAATGCCTTTTTATGTTCTCCTGTAATTTATATCTTGTGATGCATCTTTAGAGGTAGAATAGATTAAGGAAATTAATCTGAAGGAGGTGACTTTTTCTTTTGCTGCCTGATTCATACACATTGTGTAGGAAGCGTAGGGTAAGACAATATTTTTCTGAGTAATTATAATAATTTTTCAGTTGGAATGAATTCTGGAAAGCAGATGCTTTACTGGAGGATTATCTTCCTCAGTGAATGTTTTTCTAAATACTAAATACAAAAGTTCATTTGTGCAATCAAGTTTTAAGCTTGGAGTTGTGCTATACAGTAAGGCTCATTTGGTCCTGAGAATAATTTGCTATAATAAATAGCAAAAGCTGTTAAGTCCTGGTGAAGCTGTGCATTTGGAGAAATAATCTGGGCTGTTTAAATCTTGTTTGCAATAAGAAACTGCACCCGTTCACAGGTTTCTTGGAGGACACACTTACCTTAATAAGCTTTTTCATGAGTATATCCTATTCCTCATTTCTCTGGCAGCCCTTCTATCAGCAGTATGTGAAAGGGAGCATTGTCCCTCCAACACACACGTTGTTCTGCCTTCTCTGAACCTGGATGAGAAGAAGTTCCTTTCTTCTATGAGTGTGTGGGGAAAGCAGGAGCAATTTCTGTTAGGCTTTTCTGCACCCATACACAGCGCAGTAGGCCAAAGTATAATCAGGGCTCTGTTCTGCAGTCCAGCCTAGCTCACCAGTACTGTTTGACCTCCTCCCTCCCAGTTATACACACCTTCCTTCCTTCCTTCCTTCCTTTTTTTTTTCTCTTTTCCTTTCACGCTGCAGAGGTTGAAGTGCCAAACCCTGCAAACTGATAAGATAAGAACCACACGGTGCGTGCCATAAGCCGAGGGTCCCTACTGGGTCCACTGACGCACGCAGTCCTCCCCTGATGTCAAACAGCTGATAAGTAGCACCTTGGCTCCAATCCCAAACCTCTGTGCCAAGAGGGGAAAAAAAAAGCTCTTTGTCTGCAAAAGGCAGCTCTGTCGAGATATTTTTCTAACATCTTGCTGCTTTTCTTGAATTCGGGCCAGAGTTCTGTCTGTTTAAACTATTTAGTATTATTCCTGAATTGTTTGGCAAGAATAGATGTCCGCTCAAAAAAGTGTGTTTAATTCATCATGCGTGATGTATATTTGACTGTACTTGCAGCATCAGACACACAATACAGCGTGTAGTGTTAGCCAAGCCCACACTACAGTGCTGTTTAAAGCTATACGAAGCTTACTTTTCAAGAATCTAATATCTGATCAGGAAGCAGAGCAACAACAAAAAAATTACAAGTTTAAGACTGCATTAATGATTAAAAAAAATGGGTTGGCTGTCAGAATGCTTCCATAATAAACATAGAACAGTACTCTATGAAGTCCTTGAACTTTATTGGCTTTGTTCTTCTTTATAGTTCTTATTGCTTGATTTTCTGTATTAAACTGTAGGTTTAGTTCTTCAGATTTTGAAAGGTATGCTCCTGCTTTCAGATTACATTTTCTCCTGTTAATTTTTCTCAACAAAATAACTTCGTGCCAAATAGTGCCGTCTTTTAAAACCTTTAGAAATAATATGAGGTCATGAGCTTACATGACTTCAAAGCTTTAAGTGTAATATTTTTAAGATAGGAAATTGAATGTGTTTCATAGTCATGTGCTTATTTTTGTATATTTATTCAAGCCTGTTGTTTGCAAATGGCGTGTTCATCTATATAGATGTTTCAAAATTTGCACTGCTGTTTAGAATTTCTATATATGGGTCCAGTTTTTCTACAGTTCAGTGTTCTTGCAGATGTGTTTGTAAGAATATACAGTCATGGTTTTATTTCATACTTCTGTAAAGCCAAATCCAAAACAGAAATACCAAGATAACCCAGTTAAACACAGGTCTCAATGTCCTGAGTAGCCACTGCTGTGACTACTGTTGTTGAAGGCCCCCCTGAGGCTGCTAGCCTTTGAAGTGCTGCTGCTTTAGGGAAGCAGTGGCAGGATGGCACTAACATGGTTATCCTGGGCTAATAATTCAAATCTTTATCCAAAGCTTTTTTGGGAAGCTGCTTGGTGTCAGGAAATACCTCATATAACTCTTTTGGAGGTCTACTTTTAATGCCACCTGAACCAAAGGAGGTATGTCTGTGTGTTATGAAGCACAAGGTTGATGCTAAGTTTAATGCATCTTTTTTAGTGATGATAAAGTGAACATCAGTGTATGTGTTATAAGTGCCTTCTTAGGTGTGTTATTAAAATATTTAGACTCTCTTTGGGCTACTTTGCGTATTAAGCCATATATCTTACTTGTCATCCCTTTGTAGAATTTCATCCATTTATCATAGGAGCAGAAGTTGGTGTGTGTGTCTGTAGAAGTTTAAAATGCCAGACATGAAGGTCTACTGCAAAACAGCTCTTCACAGTTGCATAGGATTATGCTAATGCTCGGTGCTGCTCAAGGTACTGTTTTGGGTATCTGAAAGTGTAATTTCTCTTGGGACTGACATTCTGCTGCCTATATAGCCATTGCTTGCAAAATTCAGCTGGATTTCCAGTCAGGAAGATCTTGGAGGATTTGTGCCTGGGCTGCTCTGAATTGGACTGGATGCAGGGCATCAAGTGTTCAGGGCCAGGTTGGATGGGGCTTTGAGCAACCTGGTCTGGTGGAAGATGTCCTTACCCATGGCAGGAGAGTTGGAACCCAATGATCTTAAACTCCCTGCCAGCCCAAACCATTCTATGATTTTAAAAGACTATGTAGCTTCTCAAGGATGTAGTTCTTTTAAGAGGTATTGAAATTATCCTGAAGTGATCCATTATGTACTTTTTGACTGCATAAGAAGTCAGAATGAACAGAGTGTGGTTTAAATTAAGTGCAACTCTAACATTTCAGGGAATCATTACTAGAAACAAGTGATGCAGTGAATTTCATTAATGCACTGTGCTTTTCTACCATATTACCATATTGTTTTCTGATTGTATGTAAGGGCTTCCCTTGCTGTCTTCCCCTTCTTAGTCTGGTTATTGTATACTTAATTCTCAAGATTAAGTCTACAAAAAGTGCTTTGTGAATCTTCATGGAAAAGAAAGGAGAGGTATTCCCATAGTTCTCTACTGCTGGTTTCTAGAGACCATATTCACTCTACAATACTTTTAAAGAGAATATATTACAAAACATGACTTAAAAGGTTGGTGTTCAGTTAACCATTAACAACAATAATACAATTAAAACATCATTACCTTTATAAAAAGCTTTTGTCTGAAAAATCTTTGCTTATACTTTGCAAGAGAAACTACAGATAGATACTGTAATTAATAGAGGCCAAATTTCATCAGCTGACTTCAGCAGGATGATGCTTCACCCTAGGGATTCAAGACTAATTATCCCCAGATAATTTTAGAAAGAATTGCAATTATTATTTTGAAGTCAAAAACATTTCACAAGTCCTCAGTGGAAGCTATCATACATAGTATTAATTTCCTATGTAATGTGACTCTAAATACTTTATACTCATGAAATGTTAATCTGTATAAAATAAAAAATAGCTTAAATTCTCATTTTATCAGTTAGTATCATTTTAATAATAGCATGAAAAGATAATTGTATTTTAATGTCAGTAATTGTATAATTTTTTGTCCTTTAGCAATTTGTAGGCTGAAATGGATTTCATTATAGTCAGCAGCATGATCTCACTGTCTTTAAGGAAAGCACCAGGCTGTGTATGCCTCTTTTTCTTTTGCTACAATGGTTTTGGTACTGCTTATATTAGTTAAAATTCATGAAATAATTTTCTTCTGAGTAAATTTAACTTTAAAACAGATCCTGAATCCTACTGATCAAACCCCTTTTACACTAACTCAGTCTTTTATTTTAAAAGACAGGGGTTTGTGTGGAGAGTAGTTTAGCAGTATATTTGTGTATTTTTCTAGATGTTTTAAAATTTGTATACAGAACACACGACATGAGAGGGAGAGGATGAAGGTTATGTAATGCAGAGTAATTGAAAAAATGTACCACTTAATAAAATAATCAGAAATGGTGAGATGTAAAATGAGTAATAGCCTGTGTGAAACAGCCCCCAAGATGTTCCTTACAAAAAGCCTAGCTATTTGAGCCACAAGGAAGTTGTAAATGAGGTTGAAATGTGCACATAAGGCTGATTTAATGACTGCAAGGTGGTAAGCTATGACTGAACACTTTATAACAGGGGTGAGTAGGAACATTTCTGGCAGTTAGTTGCTGCCTAAGCAGCAGTATTTGATGAAATTCTTCTTGATTACTTTGTTCAAGGCTTTAGTTCTCTGGGGCTGCCTTTTCCCTCCCAGTCAGTATGGGCTTTTGGTTACCTGCTGCTGATTCTTTCTCCCAAACCCAGTAGATCTGGTCACACCCATGCCTGGGTGTGCTGTATTGCTGTCCTGGACAAAGAGGAGCTGCTTTCTGTGAGGCAATAAGTTTGCAGTGTGGCAACACTGCTTGGGAACGGGATGTTCATTTTCCTTCCATGCCCTCGTGTGCTTCCTCTGTGCCTCTGAGAGCCTCTCCCAAGTTCTCATCTCTTGGTGATTCAGAAGGGATACCAATAATAGCTGTCCATCATTACTGTGACTTGTATGTGGTAGTGGTTTCTAATGATAAACTGAATATTTCTTGTGCTTTTTTTAATCTCTCCTTGCTTCTCTTGTACTACTTCAGGCTTTTCTGCTTCTTGGTTTGGTAGCTGCTGTAGTGAGCTATAGAACTTTATTTCAACTTCAATGCATTATCACAGATAAAACAGGGAGCCCTTACTGAAATAATGCTGTGATTACAAAGTAAACAATGTTACTCAAAGAATAATTTTTTCTCAAACTTAACAGCACATACAAGCTTTTTCTTGGGCTGCATTTCTCTCACATCTTTCATGGTAGCCTGTGTTAAACATGACTGTACACATAAAAAAATCAGTGGATGCCACCATGAAACAGAGAAGCTACAAAAAGGGTACGTGAATCAAAAATCTGGATAAACTTGAGTAGTTACCCGTAATGAACCAAGTAAAGAATGATAATGCTGAATAAAACGTATGTAAATGTCAAGTCAGAAATAGGTAGATGTAAGTAATGCAGAATCAGATATCGGGATAGAAGTAGATAGCAAAATAAGTAAGTCAAAATATGGCACAAGTCTTCTTAACAGAAATATTACAGTTGAAATGTGAAAAAGCAATTTCCCTCTTTCCACCACTGGTGAGACTGTAGCCAAAACTACACGTATGTTGAAAGAAAAATCTCTGTGGCACCAGTGAGTTAGAATGCAGAGGAAAGCAACTTGTAGGAGACCGAGAAAACATAATACATTGTGATCCATCTAAGATAGTGAAGGTGGATTGAAGAGGGCAATGTAGACCATAGGCATAATTTTTGAGTGAACTTGGTACATGAAGCAAGACGTTGTTTTCTGTAGGAGGTCATGGTATCACAAGAGAAAACCTCAGGGAGACACTAATTAAATAATAAGAAATACTTTGACAGTTAACCAATATAAGCTGGAATGCTTGCTACCATAGACTTTTAGGAACAGCTTTCAAATGATATCTAAGAAGGGGTACACTTAAAAGTTCTTACTTTATCTTGTTTTAGATCACAGAAAGAAAGATTCTCTCATATTCTGTTTCTGTGCTATTTACTGTGTAATTGGATCCTTTAATTTTTTAATAACCTCTATAATGTAAATTTGAATGTATATATAAGGATTTAAATCCAGAAGCTTTGTAGTGAAAATTACACTTTACTTTGTTTACACTAATTAGAAAAAAAACCACAAAAACAAAACCAAAAAACCCCAGACAATTAGTGAGTGGCTTGCATTTAAGCCCTTTAGTCTTTGCCCTGAATCTTGGCAGCAATTAGGAAAATGCAAGATTTATGAGATTTTAGAAATCTCCTCCTGCTTTTTCTTTCACAGAGAACAATAGTTTAAAGCTGTCTTTCACAGCTCTTTTATTTCTTCCAAAACATAATTTGGTATGAGAACACTATGCTGTTAAATTAATGTAATTAAGCAGTTTTGTTTGTTTTTACTTTCTGCTCTTTATAAAATGTCTTACAAAATCCATTAGAAGGCACCTGTTATCAAGGAGAGGGCAAGAATTTGCACAGTATTTGCTTAAATGTTACCTCAGTTAGAAGACTTGTTTATGGAAGGGACAAAGTGTTCCTGATGTGTTTGTAGACTAAAGACAACTGAAAGGTCAGTATCTCTGTCCCCAGCTGTGGAAAAATGCAAGATAAAGACAGCAAGGAGGCAAGACAGAAGAAGCAAAGTGATTGGGCAAAGAGATTACATGAACATCTGAGTTTCAGAATAAGAGAGAGTTTGATTATGGCAAGTCTGGAAACCAGCGTGGAGTTTTCAAACTGTTACTCTGTCAGTGGCTGTAGGAAGTCTGTGCTGAAGGTGGGAGAGGAGGGGTGGACGTGGAGGGAGAAGAGAGGTGATAAAAGTTTAAATAGTGTAGCACCAAAATATAGCCACAGTGTTCAAGCTTTGTGAAAAATCTGTGCATTTAATATGGCATAAGGGGAATTACAGAAGTCTGGACAGGAAATAATTTAGGTGTGAATAAAGGTGTACTCAGGAAGCCTGACATAAGGGATACTGTAGTGCACATTTGTGGTGCAATATTGTTTCTATTCTAATACAAAATGATGGTTGTAAATGTAAAACACAAGCTTTGGAGAGAACAGGTATGTTTTGGATATGATCTTGGTGAAAATGGTAGATAGGCCACCGCTGCTTATAATGCAACTGTTCAAAATAATATTCAGCAATTTAGCAAAGGGGTTGATGTTTTCAGATGGTCATTGTTCCATGGAGAGCTTAGGCTAAGTTGCAGCAGATGAATCACAGAGTCACAGAATATGATG
>VZTR01034171.1:3238-16586 GCA_013400775.1 Chaetops frenatus
CAGCCCTTCCCTGGCAGGCTGAGCCCTGGCTTTTGCCACATGGCACAGCACAAGGAAAAACTTGTGCTTTACCAACCCCAAACCCTCCCAAAGTTTGCATTTGCCGGGAGAACCCCAAATGCCCTGGAAAGGCTGTTCTGGTTTCACCAGAGTGGCACTCCAGGCACAAATGGCACTCACATCCTCCAGGAACAACACTGGGACACCAATGCCTGGCAGGCACAGCACCAGGAATTTGCTGCTCAGTAGCTTGGATTCAAATTCAGGGCCGGTTCCCAGTGCCAAACCACAGTGTAACCTCCCCGGGAATTCTGCCTTAACTAGGACAGGCTCATCTGTTGCAAACTCGATGAGATCATTTCCAAGTTCCTGTTTAACAGGTGCCAGCTCCTCCTGCACCTGCTGTGTGCACAGGGCTCCCTGCCCCCACCACGCTGGGAACATCTGCTCAGCTCCCTCAGGAGCTGAGGAAAAGGTGACTGGGAGAAAAAACCAGACCTGGATCTCCTGCCCTGTGCCCAGAGCAGGGAACTGGGGCCAGGTGGAATCAGAGAGCAAGGAAACCGTGCTTGTTAACAGGGAGGGGAACCCACAACAATCGTGCAACTTTATTTGCATATAAAAGAAGCAAAAAAAAAAAAAAAATCCTCTCCACAACAAAGGCAGCCAGAGCTCGCTGGGCTCCGGAGCTGCACCCCCGGCCAAGCTGCAGGAGTGCAGGTATTTCTGTCTCTGAGATCCACACAGCCACACACCAGCAGCTCAGCCATTCCAAGGATGCAGCTCCGGCAGGAATTCACACTTTGCATGGGAGGACAGCCCCAGCAGCCTTGCCCCAGGGCCCAGCTCGTTCCAGGCAGGGCTGGGGGAGCTTGGGAATGCAGCGGGACGAGGCCACATGAAGAGGATCCCATGCGGCCTTTGCCGTCATCCCCCCCCTAAAAAAAAAAAAAGGCTCAGCTCCTTGGTTCAAGGCTGCCCAGGACTAAGGAGCTTCCTCTCCACCTGCAGGTGGAGGCACAGCTGCTCCCCTTTCCAGGCCTAAGGCACAGGCAGGCTGCCATCCTTGCCCGAGGTCTCTGTGTCCCCACTGTCCCCCACGGTCCCTCCGGCACGGCCGGACACCTCCAGCTTCCTCCTCTTCTTCAGGTGGTGCAGGTGGGATTTGGACCGTGTGTGAGCTGGAGGAGGAGGCAAACAGAGCGTTTCATCTGTGGAATTTGGAGCAGGGAACAGCCAATCCCCCCACGCAGGGCAGAGCAGCCTCCCTCCCCAGCCTCCCACACAATTCACTCCCAAAGAAAAGCGAACTCCCAAGCCCTGCCCCTGGCTGCTCCTCTGGACACCTCCAGGCCAAACTCTCAGGGCTCAGAAAGCTCCCAGACCTCCTCAGGAAGGACTGAGAGAGGGAAAAATCCTGCTTCTGTGTACATGCAGAAGATTCCAGGCTGTCACTCCCAGCCCCTCCAGGGGAGAGGAGGGAATGTGTTTCCAAAGAGGTGGCACTTTGCAGGCTGCAAGGTGAGGTTGTGCAACTCCCTGCTTCCCATGGAGCCCTGCCAGGATCATTTGTAGGACTGGATCCCTGCAGCACAGCACTGGGAATATCCTGTGCATCCCACAGGGCAGCCAGGGAAAAGCCTGGGGCGCAATTAAACTTCTGAATAGCTCCAGGGCAGAGCCCCAGCCACGAAAGCACTGCAGCAGTAGTCAGATGGGAACAGAGGGGTAATCCCAGGGATTCAGCTTGGAGCAGCAGGAGCTGCATTTCTCTGTGAAATCCCATCCTCAAGGCCAGCCAAACCTCCTTATCAGTGGTTTTATCTCAGGGGAGGCTTTGTCTGACCACCTTGGCAGGGTGGTTTTGCCATTTCCAAGAGATCAGAGCAGCAATTAAAGCACAAACTTTTCCAGCAGGGCCTTAATTAAACGAGGGTATGTGCTGGCTGAATCAAGGCCCTCAGGTGTTTTCCAGCCATCCTTTTTCTGCCAAAGGATGAAATCACATGCAAAGCTGCTGCTTTATCACAATGCTGGAGGGTCACCCTGAGATAAAGCCTCACCTCCTGCAATTTGTCACAAGCAACACCAAAGCTGAAGTGGCTGAGGAAGCACCAATTGCTGCTGCTGCTGTCTGGGGAGTTCTGCTCTTTAAGTCCATATAAATTGTAAAATCAGATAAAATTTTAAAATCCCTCAGAGCCAGCAGGGTACTGGGAAGCAGTTCCCAAAACTCTCTGTCACCTGACCTAAGGAAAGAGACCAGAATGCAGATCCACCCAGCTCCCAGCACTGCTTTCACCTTCCTTTCCCATTTTGCAGGCACAGGTAACAGCCAGGATTTGGAGCATTTTTCTCCCACCATCTGGGGATGTGAGCCCAGGTCTCTGGTACAGAGGATAACAGCTGGTCTGGCATTGTCACCATCGATTGGCACCTGGGGTGACATCCCTAAGGATGTGGAGCTGCAGCTGTGGGGTTTGGGGAGACCCCAAGGAGCTCCCACTCAATCACAAAATCTGCTGGACAATTTTCAGTTCTGGACAAGCAGAGCTCCTTCAAAGCACCTCCTGAGACAGCTGAGACTGGCTAATAATCAATTTTAGCCTTAAAAAGGCTCAAATAACAACTGCACTTAACTGATCTCATTGCAAGGAGCCTCCTACTCAGAGCCAGCTCCTGTCTTTGCTTTCAGCACTTCCCCAGCTCAGTCAGGAATAAGCAGCTCCTTCAAACCCAACAGGCTGGGAAATTTATCTCTGGTTGTGTCTGCATGTGCTGGTTTTGGCTGGGGCAGAGCTGATTTTCCTCACAGTAGCTGGTCTGGGGCTGAGTTTGGATTTGTGCTAAGCACAGGGTTGATAACTCAGGGATGTTTTGTTATTGCTGAGAGCACTGGAACAGAGTCAAGGCCTTTTCTGCTCCTCTCAGCATCACAAAAGGGGCTGGGGGTGCACAGGGGGTTGGAGGGGACACAGCTGGGAGAGCTGACCCCAGCTCACCCCAGGGATATCCCAGTTTGTGGGAGGAAGGAGGAGGAAAGGAGGGGGGACACATTGGGATGATGGAGTTTGTCTCCCCAAAGTTATGTTAGTTATGTTGGATGTGATGGAGCTCGGCCTCCCTGGGAATGGGTGAGCACTGCCCACCCAAATGAATTAATTCCTTGTTTTGCTTTGTCTTCTCCATTAAACTTTAACTCAACCCACAAGTTTTCTCACTTTTACCCTTGAAATTCTCTCTCCCAGAGACAGAGAGTGGGTGAGTGACTGTGGGGGGCTCAGATGCTGGGGTTAAACCACAACCCTGCACATCCTGTACTTGGGCAACACATGGAGATTTACCAGTTTCATTTCTGCAGCCAGTTTCTCCACGACTTTTTGTTTCTGGTTCTCAGCATGAGCCTCCCAGCACAGATAAATTCACTGACTTAATCTGATTCCAGCTGAGCTCTTTTAAAGTAAGTCTATTGAAAATAGAAAATCCCTTTCTATTACTATTACAGCTAGGAATAGCTTAAAAAAAAAAAAAAAAAAAAACCCACACAAAAATAGGAAATATTGGGGCAAAACTGAACTATTAAAAAACATAAAGAAACTTTCATTTACACCACAGAATTTCAGAAGAGAGAGATTTTTTTTTCTGTGCTTTTTGAGGAAGCATCCAGAGTGTTGTAAAGGACCAGGACTAAACACAGCAGCTCTGAGCTTGATGCCACACACAGACCCCTGGTGTGATGCTCTCTGTGTTTACTGGGTGCTGAGGAAGGAGGGGAAACCCAGGGAAGGGCTGGGGGGAATCCTGACAGATGGTCCTTTGAAAGGCCAGGATCATCAGCTGGGGGTCACCCAGGCACAGGGGAGCTGCTGCATCCCCCCCACCCCCCAGAAGCCCCCCTGGCCCCTGGCTGGGCCCTACCTGCCCACTCCCTGTCGCCGATGATGAGTCTGGCACAGAGCTGGCACAGGCGCTGCCTCCGCTTGTTCTCCTCCTCATCCTGCTCCATCCTCAGGGGCTCTGCCGGGGGCTCACGGCCCTGCAGATCAAACCATGCCTCAGACTGGTCTCTGCCATGAAAACTTGCCTGTCTGTGTTCACTTTCACAGAGTTTGGACCCACATTGAGGCTGGCAAGGCAGACACTGCAGTTCTACCGTGTGCAGCACTGGGCATTGGGAAGAATGTTCAGGTGAGACAACAAACTGCTGCTGCTGCTGCAAGGAAATGCCAAGGCTGGGCATGTGAACAGCCAGCCCTGCTCCTGGGAGAGACTGTGCCAAGTGAGGGGGCCTGGAGAGCACAGAGAAGTCAGGCACTGCTCCTGGTTAAGCCCCAGTACCTGGATGAAGCTCTCCACGATCTCCAGGGCAGGTTTCAGCACATCCTCCTCCCACCGCTGCAGATCAGACACCTCCAAGCCATAAACTGGGGGCACGTTGGGCCCAGGACCTACAGAAACACAACGAGGCAGCTCAGCACCAGAAACCCCCTCCCAGAACCCGGGGGGGGGGGCACAGGGATCTGCTTTTTCCTATCAGCATTCAGAAGCCAACAGCACTGGGCTCTCCAGGGCCAAAATTCTCTCCTGCAGGCAGCAGGAACAGCCCAGCACCCAGGGAAGCATCTTCACAGCTGGCTGCCATTGGGAGAGGGTTCTGGAACGTGAGCATGCCAACAGCTCATCACAACAACCCCCACCTCAGCCCAGCCCTGGTCCACGGGAGGCTGGGAGGATGAAAGAGCTGGATCCAGGCACAAAGCCAGCACACCACCATCTCCACAGGGATGTGCAGGCGTGGAGCCTGGGTGGGGGAGCTGAGCCTGCAGGTCCCCACTCAGAGCTGCAGTGGATTGTGCAGGGGCTGCAGCTCCTGCTTCCTGCCAGCAGCACGGGGCTGGAGATGCTTTAATGACGAGGGACAGGTTCACAGCCACCCCTTTGGCCCCTCCTGGCCCAATGCCAGGGCACGGGGCACTTGCTGCAGCCTGGACAGGGTGGAACAGCTGCCCCCAGAGAGCACCTGCTCCCTGGGTGACCTGGCTGCTCTCCATGGCTCACCTGCCCTCCGTGGGCACCTGGCTGTCTCTGCCTGGACAAAGCCAGCAAAAGTTCCACGTGCCAGTCCCCAGCAGGTGCTGGTTTTATTGCTGTGCCCATGAACAAGCCCCTGCCAGGGCCCATCTGAAGCACACCTGCCACCAGAAAGGTGAGCTGAGCCACCCAGCACATGGCTCTGGCAAAGCTCCTGCGCCTCCTTCAAAGCCCATCTTTTTTTTTTGGACTCCAGTTTCTCCCTGCCTTCTTTTTTTTTTTTTTTTTTTCCTTTTTTTTTATTTTAGTTATTGTTTATTTTATTGTTGTTTTGCCCCTACTGAGCACCTTTCAACAAGTGCCCGGCTCCCAGCTGCTGCTGCTGGCCCTGCTCCAAGGCTGGGGCTGGGATGGGGAAGTCCTGCTGGCTCCCTGCCACCACAGAGAGCACAGCCTGGGCTCAGAGCAGCCACGGGGCTGCTGCTCCTAATCTGGAGGGCAGCTGCCAAATGGGCTTTTCTCCCTGCCAGGACCATGTGTGGGTGCGTGGGGACCTCCTCCCTGAGCCCCTCAGGAGCATTTGGCAGGATAAGCTGCAGGGATGCTGTGACCACCATCATCTGCTGATGCCTGACACGGGGCTGAGCCTTTGCTTGGGGTTTCATCCCTCCTGAGGGCACTGCTGCTGGGAGGGGATGGGGTACAGGGGTACAGGGGTACAGGGAGCAGGAGCTGCCTCCTGAGTGCCTGGGATGAGAGCACACACCTCAGCAGGGGCAGGAGATCCGCTCTGCAACCCAAACCAGAGGGAAGGAACGGGGAGAGGCAGAGCCTGGCGGGTGGATGGGGACACTGGGTGGCTCCTGGAGGAGCAGGCTCCCAAACACAGGCTGCCCCAAAGCACCAGTGTCCGCTCTGGGGCTGGGGTGGGGCATGAGGAGAGGTGGGAACAGAGGGCTCACGTTTCAGGAAGCGGTTCCGGACCCATTTGTTCTGCCTCCGGGCGTATCTCTTGGTCACCTGCTTGAGGGCCTGGATCCCTTTGGAAAACAGGGATTAAACAGAAGGAAAAACCCCAGAGGTCAGTGAGAAGAGGCTGTCATCTCCAGGGGAGGGAAATCACACAGGAATTTTGTGCTGGGTGGCACCATGAGAATTATTTTTGCTGTCGGTCTGGGGGTCTGTGCCTGCACTGAGAAGAGGCTGAGACCAGTGGAAGGGCAGTGGCAGCGTGGAAAGGCTGGAGAAGGTACCCCAAATATCCCTTTGGGTGCAAAGAGCCCAAACCTTCCACCCTGAAGCTTTCAGCAGGTAGGACAACCTGTTCAAGTGCTGCACTGCTGTCATAATGCCCAATTCTCTGCACAAATGGAGCCCAGGACTGCTCATCCCACCCAGCAGAGGATGATTTACCACTGTACAACTGTTCAATATTTAGTACCAGGCTTACCAAATCCCTCCTCATCATCTGCTGGAGCAGACACAACAAGCTCCTTCTGCATCAGACTTGTTTTCAAGCCTTTTATCATTTCTGTGGTTTCTTCAGCCTCCACCTCCACACTGAACCCTCCTTGGCACAGCTGGACTTTGCCTGGGCCCTCCTGTGCTGAGAGCAGCTCCCCTCCAACATCAGCCCAGACATTCCAGGATGGAAAACACCACCAGAAAGGGTGCATGATCCCCACATTCCTCATCACCACAGTGCTGCTGAAATGCTGAGTGCTGCTTCATTCCTCCTTCCTAGCCCTGTTCTCCCCAGCATTCACAGCCCAGCTGGGATCCCACCACCCAAGGGAACCTGCTCCAGATCCCAAGCCACCCCTGTACATCTTGCAAAGAGGCCTGAGGGGAGGGAGGGGCTGCTCTGGGTGTGCTCAGAGATGCTTTCCAAGCACTGGAAAATGAATCCCTGCCCCCTCTGGGCTGGCAGAAGTGAGAAATGCAGGGGGAAAGGTGCAGCTGGGGCTGTGATCTCGGTTTAGACCATCTCATGGTGCCACCTGGAGCTTTGTGGGGCACACAGGCTGCTCCTCCCACCTTTTTCCAGCAGCAGGGCACTGGTCTCTGGTGAGCAGTTCCCTTCAGTGACGAGGTACTCGTGGAACTCCTTGAAGCCAATGGACTGGAAGATGCCATGCTGATAATCCTGCCTGGAGAACCAAAGGCAGAGAGAAAAGAAAGGTGCAGAGAGGTCACAGCCACGTCCTGTGGAGCAGTGGAACACCTCAGAGGGAGCAGCAGAGAGGATCTGGCTGCCCTCCCACCTGTTCTCTGCCACCTTCTCCTGGTTGTAGCGGCGGTGGAAGTCCCGCAGCTCCTCCAGCAGCCCCGCAGCCACCATGTCATCCACCCTCTTCTCCAGCCGTGCATCCAGAGCTGCAGGAGGAGAGCAGGACTCGCTGAGCCTCGCAGCTGTGCCCTCGGGGGGGCCTGCACAGCCTGCCAGGACATGAGTCAGCACTGCCAGCCTGCTGCTCCACCTGAGGAAGGCAGAGCCCGGCGGGTCAGGGGGAGGATTCTCTGTCACACCCACTGATGCCAGAGGAATTTGCTGCCTTTTCCCGGGTAGGAGAGAAGGGAGTCAGCCCTTCCTCAGCCAGCCATCAGCCTGCTCTCACCTGCCTGGTCTGCATGGAGCCACAAGATGCAGGAATGGGGGTATTTCAGGGGCCCACCTAAGGGCCCCCCACCTTCCTCCTGCTGCTGCTGGTGCAAGATTTCACTGTGGGGGATCCCTGTCTCTTCAAACACTTGGAGGCTCCTGAAAGCAGAGACACACAGAGCTCAGAGGCTGGGGTGAGAACGAGCTTTCCCGTTCCCCCAGCAGCCTCGGGGGCTCCAGCAAAGGGAGCTGCAGACACTGGCTGAGATCCACCCCTCTCATGTGGGGGGAGGGCAGGTCCCAGCCCCGTCCCGTGCCCGTGCACACCCAGGTCCTGGGGGTGCAGTGCTGGCACCCAAGGAGCCCAGAGCACAGCCACCCACTCCTGCCTGGCACTGGGACAAGCCCTGCAGGGGACAGCGATCTGGCTCCAGCCCTGCCCTTCCCAGCCAGGCAGGGCTGCAGGGAAGGGACCAGCGCTGCCATGCTGCTGTGCAGCTTCACCACCAGCCCAGCCCAGCCCAGCCCAGCCCAGGCAGGGAGGGAGGGAGGGAGGGAGGGAGGTGGAGGAGCTGTGCTGGTGCCCAGCCCTCCATCCCCCTGCACCGTGCGAATGGGGTGGGCGGTGTTGTGCTCCCCGGGGCCAGGGCTCGGCTGGGACGGAGCAGCAAGCCTGGTCTTGCTGCCGTGCTGTTCCCACAGAGCTCAGCTATGTTACTCAGCCAGCAGGGCAGCTTGCTCTTTAAATAGCTCCAGACAAACCCTGCTGCTGCTGCTGCTGCTGGGGCACGGAGCAGGAGCAGCCCCACAGCACAGCCCAGCACCCCAAAAGGCAGCTCAGGCTGGGGCTCAGATCCCAAAGAACCCCCAGCAGCAGCGTTCCAACACCAGCTAAGAACCCAGGAGCACCCACCTGGGTGGGAATGCCCATCCTGCCGTGCTCCCAGGCACACAATTCCCTCGGGAAGGGGTGCTGGGCCCTGGCAGCCCTTGGCCCAGGCAGGCTGAGCTCACCTGGCCACTTTGCGCTTGTCGTGGGGGTGCAGCCTGGCCGCCATCTCCGGGTCCACCTGGCTCAGGCGCCGATGCAGCTCAGCACTGTCCAGCTGCTCCAGCTCCACTTTCCTGTCACTGGCCGGTCTGGGAGCAGTGCTGGCCTTCTCCTGAGGGGCACAGGACAGCCCTGAACCACTCCCTGTGCAAGGCCAGTGTAAGCAACAAGACCCCCCAGAGCCACGGGGTGAAGGAGGGGGTTTAGGTTCCCCTCGCCCCCCTCCAGCAGGGACAGCACTGTGCCAAATTGCAGGGAATCTGCCCTAAATCAGGGATTCACCCTTTCCCACAGCCCCCAACAGTACCTTGGTGTTGATAAGGACCTTCCAGAGCAGGGACTCGATGTAGTAGTTGGTTCCTCCCACAACAATGGGGATCTTGTCCCGGGCAAAGATATCTTCAATGTGCCAGAGTCAAGGACCATAAGCAGAGATGCAGAGCAGGGAGGGGAGGGCTGTGGGAGCAGCAGCCTGGGGCTCAGATCCCACTCTCCCAGCCCCAGGGAACCAGTGAGGCTGCAGGACAGGGTCAGAGGGGTCCCTCATCTCTCATTACTCTCTGTCACCTCTGCCAGCCACCACCAAAACTCAGGGACACCCCAGGACTGCCAGGGAGGGCAACACCCAGCACAGATCTTCCCTGGGCTGTCCTAAGAGTTAGCTGGGTAAGAGAAGCCCCAAGCCCCTCTCACCAGCAGAATCCTCTGAAAAACCAGAGTTAGTTGGGATGTGGAGAGCCCAAACATTGATCCCTCTGGCCATGGAGGGGGGAAGCCCATTCCTGCTGGGCCCGGCAGGCTGCAGCATGACAGGATATCAGAGGCACGGCTTTGTCCCTGAAATCCACCACGGTGTAGTTGGAGACCAGGGGATCCACAAAGCTGATCATGTGGTGTCTGCAGAGACGCTGTTCCTGCATGGAAACCTTGTTGGTGATGATGTCCAAGCCCTTGTACACCTGGGGGAGAGAAGAGCCTGTCCTTCACCCCTGTGTCCTGTGAGACCTGCACTGACCACTGCTGCTTCCCCCTGTCCCAGTCACCCCTCCCAGCCCCTGCTGTCCCTGGGGCAGGCAGGGGACAGGCAGGGGACAGGCAGGGGACAGGCAGGGGCACGTGCCACGTTCAGGCAGGGCAGCAGGAATGCTGCCAACACCTTCTCCTGCCAGGGCCAAGCAGCCTCTCTCTGGTGCTTGTTCCTGCCCATGGGAGATGAACCGTTGAGTCCAACCACTCACAGCTGCTTTGCTGGTTTGATAGAACCCTGTAATTAGGGGTGGGAGGGCTGATTGAGCTCTTGGACAGTGCAGTCAGAGCCCAGGCAGTGTCACCAGCCCAGCAGAGAGCTCCCAAATGAGGGCCTCCAAGCTGCCACCTCCTCATCTGCTGCTGCACCTAAGAGCTCAGGTGTGCTGTTCTCCAAACATTTTCCAGCACACATGTGGGGACTTATGGGCACAGAGATCTCTGTGGATGCAACACACAACTCCATGGAGCCTCCTGAACACACACAAACAGTCTCAGCTCATGCACACATTAAAAGCCTGACGTGCTGCCTGCTCTCCCTGGGCCTCACAGATACAGAAGGCTGCAGGTCCATGGTCCCAGGGGAATGAGGCACTGTCCTGGCCAAGGTACCAGGAGACACTGGGGAGCACAACCAGCAGCACCTCACATGCCTTCATTCTCTAACTGGGGACACACAACCTGTGAGGGCACTGCTGAGAGATGCTGGCCCTCAGCTGAGCGCAGAGCAGGGAGAAAAGCCACCCAAACCAACCCCTCGGCAGCATTCCTGGGAAAGAGCCAACCTGGATCCCAGCAGATGCATCAAATCCACCCTCCAGGCTGTGTAAAGCACCAGCCACGGCCCAGCCTGCAGATCCAGCTGCTGCAAGGGCTGGAGCTGCCTCAGCTTGGTGTTCCAGCAGAGCCCAGGCAGGAGAAGGGAGCTCCTCACCCTGCTTCCCATGCAAACACAACCCTGCTCAGCACGGGGAGCTGGCAGCTCACAGAGGGGCACATAAAGCCTCTCTGCCCAGCCCAGCTCTGAACCCTGCCCAGGACTGAGCAGGAGGTGGCAAAGGAGGTGCTTTGGAAAGATTCTCAGAGCCTTCTTGCTTAAGAGAAGTCTCCCAGCATGGGATAAACCGGGATGATGGGGAAAAGGACTGGAAATGGCTGTACTCATTTCCTCCTCCATCCCCCCTCCCCCAGAAACCACCCAAGCCAGACTTCAAGAAATGAATTTCCCCTTAATCCTCTCTGAGAAGCTGCCAAGCCTCCAGCTGCAGCGTGGCCCCCAGCCACTGCTCCCCTGGGCCCAGACAGAAGGACAAGGTGACACGGAGGTGACCCAGGGGCACCAGGCACCGAGAGGCAGCAAGGGACTGTGCCAGGTTAGTGGAGCAGGGAAGGCCCAGCCCTGCCTGGAGCAGTCATGCGAGCTGCTGGAGCTGCCAGGGCAGCCGAACCAGCCCTGCTCCCACCTTGCTTAACTCTAGCACTTGGAGCTGGGAGAGGCAGGGCTGGCTCCTGCTCCCATCCCAAAAGGCTCGCCCGGGGGGCAGGAAGAGATGGGGAGAGGGAGGGCAAGTAAAGCCTGCAGAAAGGCAGCTGCCCCAGGGCATGGTGAGCAGGCAGGACAGGCCCACAGGCAGCTCTGCCAACGTGCCCCGTGGCTGCAGGCAGCCTATTGATCCCCGGGCTCGCAGCTCCATTCAACACCGGCACCGAAAGCCTTTGAATTCAGTGAGCTTTGGCTCCGTGCCCGCTCTCCCCATTTCCAACCCTCCAGCTCCTCCAAATCCCACTGCCCGCCTGAAATCCCAGCGATTGAGAGGGCTGAGGGGCAGCTCGGAGGCAGCCAGCAGCTCCCAGTGCCCTGCACGGGCACATCCAGGGCACAACAGCTCCGGCTGCTACCCCCAGGTTCTCCTGGAGATGAAAGGCCGAGAGCCTCCCGGAATATCTGGCAACAGGGGAGGAATGCGGCGTCAATGTGTGGGCTGGGAGGAAACAAAGGCAGCCTTTTACACACAGGCAGCAAAGCCCAGAGAAGGTTTCCACCAGCTGGCTGTCGGCAGGGCCTCGCACCGAGACGTCCTCCTGACACTCATTTCTATTTTCAGCCCGCGGCTCAGATAAGCCTTTGTTGCTTTCTAAGGCCCCAAAACAGATTAGTGGCAGCCTGGAGCAGCCGGGCTCCGAGACACGGAGCACAAGCCAGCACTAAAGATGCTTAACCTCGACGGGGTCCTCCCCCACCTCTGTGCTGAGCCCCCGCCCCTGGGCTGGAAGGGCAGCGCTGCCCCTTTGGGAAAGGTGGGGAAACTGAGGCAGGACACACAAACACACACCGTTTTCATATCTGCAGCCCGGGAAGGGCAGGCTCTCCCAAATCTTTGCTCTGCCATCAGTTCCCTGCCTCATCCCAAACTCTGCCACCACTGGGGGAAAAGCACTGTCCTCGCCCTGAGGGCAAGGAGTGTAGAAGGTGATGTGACAGACCCCAAACACATCCAAGCCATCTGTGGCAGGGAAAACACCAGGATTTCACAGGGACCATGCTGGAGAGGGACATGGAGGACCCAAAACCAAGCAGGAGAGCACGACTGACTCCCTGCCCTGATCCCTACCATGAGAACGATGCCAGCAAAGGCTCTGGAGAATTCCTGACTCCACACATTTGACTGGCAAATGTATGCTACAGGAACTGCATCACCACTGCCAAGGGAGAAATCCAGAAGGGACACTGGGATCCAGAAGGGACGCTGGGATCGTGAGTGGATCATCAAGCTGGCACAGAGATCCCTGCATGTTCACTGCCAGGAATGAAGGAACAGGACCAGCTCCACCCCTGCCTGGCTCTCCGAGGAATTACTCCTTAACAAAACTCACTGGGATGACAAACAGCAACAGAAAGGACAAAAAGAAAGATTAAGAGGCCAGCAGATTAAGCAGAGCTCCTGAGCTGCAAGCAGGCAAGGCAGCTAAATCTGTAATTTGAGCACAGCGAGTCAGAGCCATGACGAAAACACCCCGGAGATGGATATAGAGGGGTGCCTGTGTGTGGGAACAGGTGGGCTCGGGGCTCCCCGGCCCCTTCCCGCTCCAGCAGCTGCCCAAAACGCTGCCAGCATTGGTCAGAGCTGCTGGGAGCCCAGCCATGAATGCACAGAGGGGGCTGAGGGGTCGCTGGCAGCTGGCAGTCCCCAAGGAGCAAAGGGATTTCCAAACCCTGCCAAGGACAGCCCTGCGTGGCAGGGGACGGGGTGGGGACACGCCACGGGGAGACGTGGGAAGGAATGAGGGACTTGTCTTTACAAACAAACTGTGGCTCTGCTGGTAGATAAAAACTAGCAGTGAGAGATAAAAGAAACAATAGGAAGGATTCCACTGCTTGATGAATGGAATGAGGGAGATTTGTCTTTACAAACCAGCTGTGGGGCTGCTGATAAATAAAACTGGATGCTGAGAGATGAGAGAAACAATGGGAAGAACCATGAATTCCATAAGGAATTCCACTAATTGACACAAGGAAAGGACGAAGAGGGGGGTATACATTGGAAGGGGGTCTGTATTAGGTGTTTTGGGAAGTCTGTGTCTCTCGAGTACCTCAGCCAATTGGGAAACAGAGATGAAATGAGGATAAAAAGGAGGCT
>VZTR01034196.1:0-37194 GCA_013400775.1 Chaetops frenatus
CCGCGACCCTCGCGCAACACCTTAGTTTATCAGAACTACTTCATAAATTCCTGGAAATATGTTCCGCCTATGTTCTTCTAGGACTCTGAAAACAGAATATGCCAAAAGAGTGGCATCAAGGACTGGCAAATCACTTTGTTCCTTGTGTGTTGGAATCTAAAGGACAGTTACATTTAGAAGACAAAAGCTGCAAGAGAAACATGGACTGAAACAGATACAGTAAATAGACAATATTCTTTTCAAACCTCATGGGACAACATGTTGGTATTCTATGAGGAGAAACAAAAACTTGTAATAAAACATATGATTCTCTGGGAAGATTTATAGCCCCTCTGAGAACAGATTACTTGTAGTATTACTATCAGGAATGACACTGAAAATTGGAAGAAAGGCAAAAAGTACCAATTTGCCACTCACAACTTTGGCATATTTGATGGTTATTCATTCAAGATTTGCTTGCTGATTGTACTAATCAACAAAAAGGAAAAAAAAAACTTTGGAAAGGATTTATACTGCAAGGAAATCTTCATTTCCTTGAGAAGTGTATCTAATTGGTGCACCAAATCTTCAGGAATTATGCCCATCAATTTGTTTCACCTAAGGGCATGAAAGAACAGGGCAAGGAAAAACTAATTAAGTTTTACGTTGCCTTATGAGCCTTACTTGCTCAACCAGTACATTCTTCCATCCAGAAATGCAGTCTGATTAGAAAAGGAGGGATTGGACCATTTGCGAAGGATTTCTAGATAACCCATGGCTGAACCCATCAGAGGCTGCAGTGAGCCAGCAAGACCCTCAGGCATGTGGTGCTATGCATGTGCCCATCCTGCACACGGAATGTGGAGCATAGCCCATCACGTCCATGAGACAAAATCCCTGTCCATAGGCAGAAAAACAAGCCTCTCCTAGAGCTTCCCAGGATTCCTGTATCTCTAAAATGGAATTAAGTTCAGTGTGACAAGTGTCCACACCACACAGTGTAGTCATGATTTTATGTTTACCACAACGTTCTCCTGGAGAAACTGGCAGTTCATGGCATGGACAGGTGCACTGTTTACTGGGTGAAAACTAGATGGCTGAGGCCAGAGTGCGATGGTGAATGGAGTTACATCCATCTGGTAGTCGGTCAACAGTGGTGTTTCCAAGGGCTCACTATTGGCACTTTAGTTTTATATCTTTATTGGAATACTCAGGGCTTATCTTAGAAGAACTTAATACTCGTTTAAGGCAGAATCAAAGAACTCCATTCAGGAGCCCTTATCTATGATATTAGCTGCAGTGAGGCAGAGTGGAAGCCCACCAAGGTGAATGGAAATTTCAAGAGCTTTGGATGAAATCTCATAAGAGCAAAGGATTGCAGAAGTGAGACACAAAGCAGACCACTGGCCATTACAAAAAGTCAGCCAGGTTCACTCTACAGCTAATACTGTTGTAGTGACACAAGATAAAATGTGTACGTCCTTGCTGGACTGCAGGCTTCCATGTGATGAATTAGGGGTCTGAACAGTTGAGGAAGGAAATGGCAGGAGGGACTGACTGCCCTGGCACACAGCATGAATGAAGCACTGCATCCAGGTGGCATGTAGGGTCTCACCCACTCCTTTCAATCCCCTTGCAAATCCCTACAAGGTGAGTTGAAGAGCTTTAATTCTACTGTTAAATTTTCACATGTATACAAATCCTTATACAACATAAATTATTCTAATTTTAGGATTTAGCTTTATAACCATTTAGAAATCATAATTTTTCTATCAATCACACCTCAAGACCTAAGCTCAGAGGCACACAGCTGTCAAAAATCTTCAAAAGGAAATGTAAAAGGGAAGGGAAGAAAAGCAATCCTTCCATTGTTAAGCTCTGTACAGGCAAGAGAATCATTTGGCACTTCTACAGCCACTTGTGTGGAGCAAATGCACTCCAAGCTCTGCATGAATTCTGTACACCCTGCCTGGCAGAAAATCTAGAACCCCAGGCAGCTCTTTCTCCTTTACAGGACATCACTGGGGAACCTGTGGCATTCCTTAGGAAACTTGTGATAGGGTGCTCTCAGGTAAGGCTTGGGAAAAACTACAGTCCTCAAAGTGGTGACAGAACTGGAAGAAGGTGACACAGGCTGGCCAATGTAAGCATGAAAACAGCAGCCGGATCCATGTAGGAGAGCAGGAGTGAACTGGGCTGGAGAAGATGTGAGAACGATGAGGAAGGACCATCACATCTGGAGCGGCTGAGGAGAGCAAGGGGTGGGGACAAGAGATCTTCGAAGACAACAGAGGGGCCTCCAGGTGGTGACCGAGAGGCAAGAGAGAGCCATCAAGGAGAAGCTGGGCCTTCCCAAATGATTCCTCTGTCTTTGGTAGTGAAGAACTTAGGGAAATATTCAGATTAAACAAAGGCGTGAAGAGCTACAGTAACAAAGAGCTACAGTAATGTTAAAAGACAGGCAGAAAAAAGAAAATGTCACTGAAACCGGTTGTCACCATTTTTTTTTTAAGAATGAAGAAACCAAAGCAGCCCCAGACACTTCAGCTCACAGGACCAGCCAGTACATACACAGCTCACCTGAGGTCTGTGGCCTTGGCAACATTGTGAGTGTTTTATTTTCACTGACATAAACCATTCATGAACCATTTCTCCAATCCATTAAGCACAAACAAGCTTTCCTTTTCCATAGGTAAGTATTTCTTCCTGCCACTGTGATTTCATCTCCTAAACCAAATATTTTTATGTGTGGGACCACCGAAAGAAAACGAGTCTGAGGCTTCCCACTAATTACTGCATTTCCCAGGATTTCTCCTGTCGTGTCTGGAGCCAGGGTGCCCTGCCACACTTTTTATTTTGTGGACTTTCCATTTTATGACTTTTGAAGCAACTGGTGATGTTTATTGATCTTTCCACACAGATGTTCTTTTCCTACAGGAGCACTGAGATGGTTATTCCATGGTCTGATACACGAGGCTCCATTTTCTATTTCAGGGAGTTGAGAAGGCAGAAGCTTTTTAAGACTCAGAGTTTGTGGGTGTAAAGAAAGCAGAAAATGCTACACAGTGGATTCACTTTCACAGTAAAAAATGTGCTTGTGTGATGAATTCTAAAATCCTATGAGCAAACCATCCCAAATGAGACTAGCTGTGTTATATAAGGATGAAGTGGGGAATTGCCACAGCCCTGTGCTGGAACAGGAGGGATGAGCCGTGGGCAGCTTTACAGGAGAAAGTGGAGCATCTGCAAAAAACAACTCCAGCTACACATGGGCAGCTTCCAGCATATCTTGTCATGTCTCACTTGAACATGTCCCCCACAACACTTGAATCCCCCTCAGCAACTTCTACTATTCCTCAAGCATCCTAACTAATTTCTAATATTGAGAATTAGACATGAACAGGAATAACCACATGTACACACAAGACCTGACTCACGCAGTAACAAAAACCACAAGTGCTCACGACCCCCAGATAACCCCAAACTGGGGACATCATCACTCCAGCAAGGATTAGGTTTCAGACTTCCGCGCGGGCCGCAGTCCCGCGAGACTCTAGAGCCACACAGCCGCGCGGTTGCGGCCCAGGCTCTCCTGTGAGGGGTGCGCCTGGCAGCCCGCAGAGTCCCCACTCTCGCCTGGATGTCTCCAGAGCCACCCCTGGGACACTGCTGTGGCTCTCACGCTCGGAGGACTGGGATGCTGGTGGGCGCTCGTAACTTGGCGAGGGAGCTGGGAAAGAGCACGAAAGGAAACTCGTGAGACAAAATACCTGCCTTACTTTTCTGCCGACTCTTCAGAAAGCGCAGCAGATACTTGCATGCATAAAGCTTTCCCAGAAATCACATAAGGATCTCCCCCCAGCAGGAAGAAAAGCAGGGGCGATCTCGTCCTCCCTCCATGAAGATTCCCAGCCCTCCAAGTGCCCGGGGGTCCCCGAAGGTGCCGCCGCCCCTGGATCCGCTCCCTGCCTACTCCGCTCTGGGGGAGGAACAGCTGGGAGGGAGGGTGTCAGCACAACACGCTCCATAAATTCTCCCCAGTCTTCTGCAGACGTAAGTCTTTGAGAAAAATGCTTAAATCCCTTCGTTTGTTGACATAGTAACCACATTTAAGTTTTTGTTCCCCTCAGAAGCCCTCTGCATAAAACAATTCATTATGTGAAAGATTTATCCAACGTGCAACGGGCTAGTTTTTGTGGTTTTATTTTTCCAAAGAGGAAATAAAGAGACTGGACTTTTATACATCAGAGACTTCCTACCCAGACCAAGGAGTTGCTTCATTACAGCAGATAATATTAAGGACTTCCACAAGTCTTTGAAGGAAATGTATTGCTAAGTAAAAAGAAAACAAGTCTTTATTCAGATAACCAACCCATTTCTAATACATAAGTGAAGTACAATTCTTTCAGGAGTCCACAATATGTTGTGTATTTTTCCTCTAACGCATTCACATACATCTGTCTGATTTCTCCAAAGATGCTATAAACATTCAAAAAGTTCCCAACGAAATCTGTAAAGCCACAGCGGATATGGTGAGAAAGAGTAAAGAGTCAGAAACAAGTAAAGCCTGCGGAAGACTCTGCTTTCCCAATTCTATGGAGATGAGCCCTATGGAGATGAGTTCTTTAGTCTCCGGGCAGCGGAGAGAAGAAATATAAAAGAGAATTGTGCTGCAGGGGACCACGTGGGGTTTAATGGGTTTTAATGCATCCTCTCATCCAAACTGCTGCCACCCTACACAGATCTGCATGCAGATTTCTAGCCCTTTTACTGGTAATTTAGGCTATGGGAGCAGCCTGGCAGGCTTGTGCAAATCATGCTACCCTGCAGGGCTTTTTTACTCCAATTGCAAAAGGATGGGGGTGGGGGGTAAAATAGCAAAACCTAACCTTGGTATTACTAGTTGAAGAGTCTTAGAAGCAACGTTTCAGTGTTTTAACTCGATGTTGCCATAAAAACTGCCTGATTTACAAATATCTTTAAGAGTCTAATTGTGTATTGTTTACTACAGACAACTTTCTCTCTGATCAGATTTGACTGTATGCTTAAGCTCAGAAGCAGCAGAACACATAAAGAGTGAAAGATTGCAGCATTTTCCTCCAGCCTTGTAATTCATCACTTCACCTGAGCAGCTGGTGAACATGAGCTGCAAGGCTCAAGGTGAGGGTCACTCATATTTTCCTTGCATCTCTTGCCACAGTCTGTGTTTGCCGTGCACTGCAACAGTGCTGGGGCAACTGGGCCAGCCGTTTCAGTGGGCTGATCCCCAGTTGAAAATCAATGCACCTAAAAGCCCTCATTTTACATTTCATCATCTTGTTAGGCTGACCTGGCTACAATTGTGCAACTGCTGGATGCAGTCCAGGCAGATGGGTGGGCCGTGCAGTGGGACAGCAGAACAGCAGCCCCAGTTGCTCTAGGTTATTTGTATTATTACATTCCTGTCTAAACTTGTTTGTGCCTGTGCTCTCCCAGTCAAATGGGATAACTGTCCTTGTCCTATAGATTGTAAAGCACTGGGTATAGAAAATCAGAGTTTTCACAAACTCAGAAACTCAACTTTGAATAATTTATCATCATCTAGCAAAAACTGATAAAATATAAAAGAAGTTAAGCTGATTTATTTCTGTACATTGTGCACACCAAACGAATACGTCAATGTTAGCAAAATTGTAAGTACTTAAATCACTCTTCTCTTTGTAAACTGAGCCCAGATCCATGAACTAAGCTATTAATTGGGGGTAAGGGTGGGGTGCAAAGTTGTATATGTTCTATATTATTTTTCAATATCGTTTGTGTTAAGTCTGTTTAGTTTTGTTTTTCTTATTATTTTTAAACTAAATGTGAAAATAACCTGCTTGCACTGTTTACTTAGAAATTATATAATAATGAGATTGCCTTACTACACATAGATAACTAAAGAATTGTAGCAATTTGACATCATCAGCCACAGGATTTCATAAGATAACAAAAAGTTGCATAAGCACACTTACTAGACCTGATATTGAAGGTGAACCTCTACACTGGTGAGATGACAAAAAAGTCCTACGGCCTTTAGTAATGGAGTTTTAGGAAGCAAAGGAGTGAATAAACTCCAGAAGTGGGCTTTGGCCTAGAGCTGCTAGCACGAAGCATTAGCAGCTCCTTAGTGCTATGTTTGCAAATGCTCTGGTTCCTGTAGAAACACCTAATCCTTCCTGAATTCTGGCCAGCATCCATGGTGAAGTGCGGACAGTAAAAGGCTGTTTTCATTACCTCCTTCTTATCTGCATGGTTCGTTTTGTGTGACAATGGATTTTCGGCTAGAATTTTAAAGCTTAATTATTCTGGCCACGGCACCTATTTACATTGCAATGTAGGCCTAAACCTATTTGCTGGGGGACGCATGATGGAGTGGGACATTTGGGTACTGCTTTAGCCATAGGGAACAAAACAATACAAGGAAAGCACAGGAACCCACAAAGCCCTTAATGCAAATCATAAACTTTCTATAAGCCTTCTTGAACAATCCTATAGAATGTGATACTGAATTCTGTCCAGCAATGGAAGTCTCAGATATCCTTTCAACAGTGTCTGGAGAGATTAGCAGATTGTCAGAGCTGGGGCTGAGGAGTCCTTCCGATTTCAGGACTGACCTCCTAGGTGCTCTGACCATAAACTGAGTTTCACAGAATCATTTCCTTAGAGTCCTACTCATTCCTGCAAGACACAGCCTACAAAAAGCCACAAAATACTGAAGTCAATCGAAAAGGCAAAACCCAGAAAAAAGCACACAGGAAACAGACAAGGTTTGTGGTCCACTCTTTGAAAAACTAAAGCTAAATTTCCTGGTTTTTGAAGGGATGCCCCTTACCCAAAGGAGATTAATGGACTGAGCGCGTCTTGTGGCTGTTTCACTTGCTCATGCTTTCTAAACTTTGTCCATGTACCCCTGTCCAATATGGTGTTCTAGAAAGTATCTTGACATCAATCTTATTTTTGATCTTTATTGATTGTGGGCCCTAAATGTCACAGTTGTGAATATATATCAGCTACAACAAATAGACCATGACTGATGAGGTAGCCATCGTATATTCAAATGGGGAAGCAAGTGCTATGTGTTTGCTGCCTACAGCTCTTGAGGATGAAGCTGGGCTACTCAACAGCAGCAGCTGCTGATGAAACAGCTGCTGTCTTTCAGTTGGAGCTAGAGTTGGTCTGACTTTACCGTTACCTGATCTATCTCGCTCAATGAGCAGAAAAATCTTCATTTTCTCCTTGTGGGATTGTTTTGCCCTGTAATAACTCCTTCACCAGCTCACCAAGGAGTCAGGATGAGCATCAGTGATGATCCAAAGGAAACAGCAGGAGTGTACCCAAGTGGAAAGGGAAGAGGGTATTTTTTGGCTGTAGTTATCTTTTAGCCCAGTTCAAATACACTGCCTGACAGTACCCTTAGAACACAGCTAAGGATGTTGTCCAGGCCAGAGATTACCAGGGTGAAGAGGTTATCTCCTTATCCCTCTCACACTTCCATGAAGATTACTGCCTCCTCAGACCTGGCAACAGGGTGGCACCTTTTGTATCCCCTCAGTCTCAAAATGATCTGGAAAACAAAAATCTCCTTTGAGAATCCCTGAGACTAGTACAGATCATTTTCACAGAACTGTGCCAGGGAGTGACGAAATGAGCAATTGTATCACTGCATCAGAGGGTAAGGTTTCACCAGATGCATGCCTTAGCTAATGCCTTATTACCACTGAAACAGGGCAGAGTCTCCTCTCTCCCTCATGGGCAGTTGCCTGTGCCCCCACCTCATGCCAACTCCTCTGTTCTGACAATTTGATGAACCAGTTCAGCTCACTTAACTGACAGAAAATGCTTCTTTTTCCCCCCAGTTTTTTTATAGCCTATGGAATGAACCAGCTCACACAGGAGTGACAGAGCATGCAATGCATGCAGTCAGGAACCAGGACAGTGCTTGGGCTGGAGTGCTTTGTGATGGGAAAGAGAGGGAAGAAGGGCTCAGTGTACAATAACATTTTAACATGGGTCAGCTGCAGCCTCCCCTTAACAATAGCTGTTACTGCTATTTCCTAGCTGAGCCTGAGATCTGTCCCAGCACATACTTTACAAGCCGTGGTGAGGATAGATGGATGGTTTGCACAATTTCATCTCTTCTCAAGGAAAAGCTCTTTCTTGACATAGACAGGAGCAAGTCCCAGGAAAGTGTTAACTTGTTTAAAGCTGCTGTGCAGCTCCTTTGCCCTTCAGGGCCCTGGGAGCTTTGAATCACTAAGGCGTCCATTCAGATTATGCAATATTTGTACCTGGACACACTGCCAGAGGACTCTGGTAGGAAAAAAATCAAGAAAACCAGTGGAAGAGTAAATGCTCTCTTTCCATCAGGCCTTGTTACATTCATTTTGAATTCCTGCCCTCTGATTTACCAACTTACCTTGTGATTCTTGACTGCTTTGCTTGCAAGCATACACCAGCTTCACTTCAACCCAGGTACAGATGCTGACATCATCTTCCCCCTCCCGCTGGCACTTGCCTGCTAATGAAATACAACTGCACAGAGGGGGAAGGAAACCTAGGGAGTGTCAAATGCCAGCCTGAGTGCCAGCATACCGTAGCTGGCTGGTGCAGTCACCCTTGGCTCTGCTTCAGAAGGGTTTGGGGAATGTAGCTTCTTTTTGTATTACATTTTGTAGCAAATACTTGCAGGGTGACATTCTGCCTCCCCACCTTTTGTGCTGTGCAGATTGCTGTAGCTGGTCATGTTTCAAACAGGGCTGAACACTTGTGGGAGTGATTTCAAATTACTTTATAAATGTCCTGCTAACAGGAAGGCATGACATTTTGAAGAGGTAGTTAGCCTTCTAAAAAGAAAAATCCTTTCAAACGTGTCTTAACATTAGTGTTCAAATCTCTTGATCAGCTGACACAGCAAGTTGAAAGACATATATCTGCCTTGACTGACAGTTTTGGATTTCCTCTTCTAGTCATGAATCTTCTGGATGAGGAGTGCTCAGAGAGGTAGGACTTGGGAGCAGTATGCTTTCCCAATCACAGCCTTCTTGTGACACAGCATCAATCAATCAATCAATAAATCTTGGAACATTGTTCCTTTAATGAGTAATTTATCTGCATGAAGCCCAAGCTGTGATACCAACTCTACCAGTAAGCTCTGACCACTGAATGAAGTTAAAATCTGGCTGCCACAGAAAGCAGGCCTTTGCTATCCTCCGCTCCAATTTCCCTTCTCCTCCATCCCCATTTCCACATTCCTCCCTCTCCCTATTTACATGTCCTGACTTAATTCTCTGCCATTCTTGTGAGTTGAATTGGCTTACTCTTATTCTGTTACTGGAGCAATGCCAGATCTGGCAACAAGGCAAGCAAAGATACATGGTGAAGGGAAGTGAGAGGAAGAATGGGTGAAGAGCTGGATTTCACTCTTGCCCAAAATGCCACCTAATCAAGAGCCAGAAGTCAGGGCAGGGCACAAAAGGTTTAAAAGCCAGATTATCTGTATCTATACTTTACAGATAAGCTAGCAAATAATACTGTCCCTGTGTCTGCAGAGGATGCTGTAGTCTGAGATGCTCCCAGAGAGTTACTGTTTTCCCAGCCTGGTTATATACAGGTTCAAGCTAATGTGAGAGCAAAGAGCTGACCATTGTTCACTTCCATGTTCTAGGCAGTTTTGGCACGATCACCAGCACTCTCCAGCCATGCTGCACTGACTATTCAAGCAACCACAGGAGGAAAGGGTGGTGTATGGCTGTGGGAAGCATATCTGATTTGTCCGTTTGAGTCCCCTTTAAAAAAGCTATCTTCTGCAAGACAAGTCTCACATTTTAGCAAAGCACATGGATAAGTCTGGCTTCTCAGGCCCCTGAGAATACCAGACAGGAGAGCAAACCCTAACAGAGCCTGCAGCTCCTGTGGACCTCAGGTGGTGGCTGCTGTCATGCTTTCCAGGACTTGCCACATGACCTGCCTTACTTGGAATTTCCAATTAGCTGGACTATCTCATACTGGAGGGTTGATTAACTCATCTTCTTGCTACAGTGGTCCCATCCAAAAGAATGACTGAGGAAAGTGACCCCAAGTACTGAGAGTTTGCCCTTTCCCAGCTGCCATGTGAGACTGGAGAGAAAGCCTTTGAGGAGCCAGCTCAAAGGACCTCATGTTATCTGTGCAGACATCTCAGCAAGATGACTTCATATTTCCTGCCCTAAGGCTTTTTGAGCAATATATATGTTAAAAGCTGAAGCTGAGCATATTTTAAAATTCATCAGTCCTATATGTAATCAGTGCCTTATTAGATTTCTAGCAATGCAAAGGGACTAATAGTTAATTTGGAAGCTACCTGGAAGTAGCTTTCTCATTTTATATTTGCTAGTGTTTTTCCATGTTGCTCCATGTAACTAAATTAAGTGTTCTGATAACAGTGCTAAGAGGAGTGGAAAAGCCAACATATTAAATAAACTTGGCCACCTGTCATATTTTACATGCTATCTCTTGCTCACAGTCTATGGGTTTAAATGCCTGGCAGCTGAAGCTTTGGCACAGAGTGGAGAGTCCTTGGAATTCACTATTCCTTGCTTCATCTGAATCTGAATTTATCGGCTTTTACTCTTATCTTTTCACCAGGGCAAGAAACACAGAGCTTCTTGCACAGCTTATCTGCTGCCCAGATGGTTGGAGGCCCATTGGGACCAAAGAAGTAGGGTTGTTCAGAACTACCCTGAGAAGTCTTTGAACCTCAGGACTGCAGGAAGACTTCAGTACAACAGCAGGGTGCTGCCACTGTTCAATCCAGCAACTATACTGCCAGGATGCCAAGAAAATGGGGAGAGTTTTTGGTTTTTTGGTTTGTGGGTGTTTTTTTGGATTGCCAGGACAGTATTGTTCTGAACATATCTTGTGCACTGATAGATATTTTGGAGATATAGCCATGTTTTCTGTTCCAGCCCCAGCTGTCAGTTGGAGGTGAGAAGTTGGCTTCCCAAGTTATGTGCTCCTGAAGCCTGGCAAGGCAAGGCAACATCTGTGACCAGATAGCCCAGAATAGGGCCACAACTCATCTGCTGGCACTTGAGGGCAGGAATAGGTATGGGGAACAAAGTGGTTACTTGTTCAGAACAGAAATGTGTTTACTCTTACTTGGTGACACACTGCGAGTTTTGTATTTACCATTTGTACCTGTACTGACATCATTTTGTGAGTGCACTCAGCAAATCCAAAATCAAATTAAATTGACCGTGTTATTTAGAACATATTTACCCGTACGTCGAGGTACTTGATTACTTTGTTGACAAGTGCTGTGGAATTGTTAGTCTATTAAGGAATGTGAAGCAAAACCACTTAGAGATCATAAAAGTTTCGCAGAGGGGTTGACCCCTGCAGAGTTTGGTAAAATCACTGATGTGAAGACAGCTTTACTGTCCTTCTGGTCCTCTGGAAATTCACCCTCTGTAGCGCCATAAGGTCAGCAAAGCCACTTGTGATCTGTGGAGCATATCCCATCAAGGTTTTATTTTTTACCCCTCTCTGTATGGCTGACATTGCCTGCTTATCCCTGCTCACAAAAACACAGCTCAGCCTAGCCTTCTCAAAGCTCACTCCAGACTTCTGCTGGAATAGTTCCCTGAGCTGCAGGGGCCCCAGTGACATTTGCACCCTGTTTTGCTAAGTAGCAGTCATGGCTCCTACAGTTGGTCACACTGGGCCACAAGTTTAGCTGTCAGTGAGTCAAATACAAGCTGTTCTATCATAATCACACTGGTGCTACAACTGGCAGCCAATAGTCACTTGACAGAAGACTTCAGCCTCCCACAAGCATAATTTTTCCTATTGGTAGAAGGGCAAAGAGCTCAGCATGTACTTTTTATATACTCAGGAAGCTACAAAGAAAACAGTGGTTTTATAGGGAAACATGGTAATGTCAGAGGGAGAAATAGCGCTTTTTTTTTTTTTTTTTTTTTTTTTTAAAACCCTAAATTTAGTGCCATTCACTTTGGCTTTTTTGGCAAACCCTGGGGTGTTTACCAGTGGGAATAAGAATTTACACTGTTCAGATGCCTCAGAGAAGCGGCTGCACTAATCAAACCACCCAAAGTGTGATTACAGCAATGGCTTCCCCAGAAAATTTTGTTTTGGTTTTAAGTAAACAAATAGCCAGCTAAGTAGGAGGAGGATGACTCAGACAAAATCACACAGATCTGTTACATATAGCAAATGCTAAATATACTTAAGGTTCTTCTGATACTTTTAAAAGGACAGTTTAAATTATCACCCTCTGAGACTCCATAGGTTCTAATTTAACAACTACAATAAAGTTAATGTATTCATTTTTAAAAATAAAAGTATTTCTACTTTTTTGAACTAGACCCGGGCCCATTTGAAAATAGAATTTTATTATTTTGGACACAAATAGCCTGAATTTCCTGCTAATATTTTCTGATTTCCTAAAACATGGCATTTGTGTATACCTAGAAAATAAGAGGGTCCAGAGTTTGCCAGCTAATATCCTTCCTGTTTGTACAAACTCCAGTTCTCTGAACTCTACTGAACCTCTAGGCCATTCTGTGGGATGAAGGATTTCTGACGCCTGCCTTTCAGACCCATGCAAACTATTCTTCTGGCAGAGTGACCCTTCCTTAGAATCTGCTTTTTCCTCACCTACCCTTAATCACAGGGCAGTGTAGTTGGTCAAAGTATACAACAGCTCAAAAAAGGACAGTCATGGAGCAATTTCCTTCTGTAAATAATTTCATATAAGACTTTTTCCCACTTTTCTACATCACTGTATAGATATGTGTTTCAGTTCTGGTTATGTACAACAACAAATGACAGAAACACAGTGACATACATTGGAATACACTTTTGCAATCACTTTTGCAAGCTACATCTCTGGAAACTTAACTCCAGCATCAGTTCCCTATGAAATAACAGGAAAACACACTGAAAATTTGTTCCTTCTGCCTATCCTAACCTAGTTTATGTTTTCCTTAGTGTGTTCTCTCTGCAGTGTTGCAGGCAGATGGAGGGACACTTGCAAGGAAAAGAAGTCACACTTCCCCTTGCCTCCACCAGTGCTGCAGGCACCATTTGCACGGTGAGCCAGGGAGTGATTAGGTCTCAGAGCACAGCTGTGTTTGCCCTCTTTCCCTTCCTTATGTATACGTATAGTCACCTCTATGCAAAAAGCATCCTCAGAGTCTTCAGGAACACACAGTCAACTAAGCTGGAGAGAAAGAAATAGGGAAGAAAAACAAGGCATGCCTCAGACAGGCACAAATAGCAATGCCACCCTCAGCCACAGGGAGACATCAATTCCCAAGCACAAGTTTCCTTCTCCAAATGCTGGGAGAGGGACTCTGGACAAATGAGATCAAGACTGGGTCAGTGAAAGGAGGATATAGGACTATTAATGTGTGGTGAGGCAAAACCTAAAATATACTGAAGACAGAGGAAAAGCAGCCAGGTCAATGGGGAGTGTCAGATGAAGCCCTGAATCTGTAGATACTATGAAAGAGACGAAGCATATCCAAGACCTGGACATACCAGGGACTCCATTAGCTGGATCCCAGTTTTCCTTTGCAGTTTAGCAGAATTCCAAACCACAAGCCACTTTTTGGCATTTCAGATAAATTCAAGCCTGCCTATTTATGCTATAAGAGATTAAAGGTGAAAAACCTGCATCGAGATGGTGATATGCTGAAAGACCATGACTAACTCAGGAGAGGGCTTTGAGCTGGAAATCACCTGGGAGATCAGAATCAAAGTCCACAGTTGCCTTGCAGTCTTCTCCAGAGTCTGGAGCTAGGCAGAAACTAGCTTTAGCATTAGTAAAATAAGTGTAGGTAGTTATTTACTGCTTCATTGGCAATTTACATATTATTTTCTGTTCCAAAAGAAATTAATAGAAATGAAGCAAATGTGCTACTATAGCATGTTCCTGCATAATAGTTGCTAATGGCATGGCTCTTTGGTATCCCATTATAAATCTAAATGGTTCATGTTATACGTGGAAATGGTGAATTACAACAGCCTTTTCATCTTTGCTTCATAGCATCTTTTAATCCTCACTAACAAAAAACTTGCTTTCCATTTTGCCATATTTCTCATTGAATCAATAAAGACAGGAATCAGAATTCATCAAAATGCTGGGCACAAAGCCAGCTTTTCACAAATAATAAACAACAGCAATAAATGATTGAATTTAACACTTGTGAGAAGTATCAGATTTAACTGTGCCACAAAATCAAATTCTTTACCTTAGAAAGCAAAGATAATACCAGTAGTGGCAGCTCAAGTACACCCCTGCCGCCTCTGAGTGGCAGCCAGGCTTGAAAAGAACCCTTCCAAGCTCAGTGACACTGAGAGGACATGCTGATACAGTCACTGGCCTGTCATTGGTGAGTGGACGTCTTTCTGCAGTGACCCATTGCTCACACTTCCACCTCATCTGCTGAAGTGAAATTGGCCATTGCACACTGCAGGCCTTCATCCCAGGTATGTGATGTTCATCTTGTACCATCTTGAGCAAACACTCCAAGAAACCCATGCAAAATCCAGCGACAAGTGGAAAAAGATTAAAGGGAAGGACTGAAAGGCATCCCTTGCCTTTTCCTTGGCCCTGGAGCGAGGTGAAGGTATGAAAAGGGTTGTTCAGACTGCTGTGGCTTGAGCCAGCCAATACCATAGCACTGGATTATTTTAATTATCCAGTTCTTTGTGGATTGTTTTAGATTTTACAGTCTTATTACTCCCACTGATATAGGAAATTCTGAGGAAAGGGTGAAGGCGCTCTCTGTGTCCTGTCTGATTCTCAGCCCCTGGAGCCACAAGTTTTGAGGAACACCTGCAACATCTTAGGCAGAGCAAGCTATCCTAGAAGTGAACTGGGAGCTGCCAGAGGAGACCAAGAACCCAGCTGAGTAAACCAGGCAGAAAGCATTCATATGAGGAGCAGCCCTTCCAGGGCCAGGATAGATACAAACCACACATCTCCTCTTCCTAATAGCCAAGAGCAAAAATTCTTGCATTCCTCACATCTACTGGCAAATCATGATCCAATTTAGTATTGACATCTAATGATAATGTACCGCAGCTATTTGTGACACTCCAAAACCACGTTGGCTCTCAGAGACTGCTTCAGTCTGGAACAGTTGCATCTGTTAGATGTGAAGGTATATAAAAAAACGTAAATATATCTTCTTCTTCTTCTTCCCCTTAAAACAGTTTTTGTTACATTCTGTGTTTCCAGAGGGAATGTAGCTACAGAAAAACACAACATCAAAGTCCTACAGGGATTGTAGAAAGCTAACATATGGACAGCTGGCTTTCTTACTCTGAATTGAAGATTACTTAAATTAAGTAATCAATTAAAGGTATTTTGGTTAGACATAGTAGCTCAGATATCAAAAGTAACAAAATATTCTTGCCTCTGCTCAGGGAGGATGATATTCCAAATGTCTAATTTCAAGTTGAGTGATGTTACCTGCTTGTACTCAATGCAACAGCAGATTTCTGGGCAAGTCATTACAACTGCCTGCAAGGTATGGTGTAGAATGAGAACAAAATGTTATTTCAGACATCCACAGGTCAGACAGCATTTCATCTGCTCTTGATTACAGAGAAGCAGATTCTCCCTTTGCATGCTTAGCATTAGGTAATAGACAATAATGAGAGCTTGGCACCCCTGTGCCCTAGCCTTCCTCAGAACAAGCTGTGCAGGATGAGAGACTAGCATCTTGCAAACAGCTCCCTTTTATGTAGCACACATGAGAAGCAATGTGGTTGGAAGTTTGTTTCAGGAGATGTTCTATTCCACATGCAGGAGTATTTCAAATGCAGACAGCTCTGCAGTTCAGGTCTTCTGAACTGCTTCCTACACTGCAATGTGACATGGACTATGTAATTACTATAATTACAAGAGAAAAAAAATGTAAAACTTGTATCTTACTACTGCTGAACCTCACCAATTCAGTTTGTCTTTTCATGTTTCTCAAGTGAATGGAAAAAAAATTATTGCCTAAGAAAGTCAGAACACACCAGTATTAGCTCCGTGCTAAAGCTGGGGAGGTGGGAGCATGGGAGGCTGGTCAGACAGCAGCCTGGAGTCTGCAGATTTTGTCTTCAGGCTGCAGCCCATTAACCATGACACCTGGCTCAGGCGCAGATCTCAAAGCCTGGCAGAGCTCAGCAGCCTCTCTACTGCTCGCCGCCTCTTACCCAATAGGGAGCAGGTTGCTGGACCACAGATAATCTGCATCTGGCATACAGGACCAGAGGATAGGAGAGACTGCAGTGGAGCTACAAATACATGGATTCAGCAGTGGGAAACCAGAGACAATTATGTGAGTCTCACAGTTAGCACATTATATTCAGCAAATCTTCTGAGGTTGTTTATAGTCGTCTAAGTCCACAATAAAAGGCACAGTACAAAAAATGTGATGGTAAAATATGTTATGCAAACTGCTTGATGAAAAACATAGCAAGAGACTGGGTCTGCAACTCCAAAGGATGCCCACTTGACTAGAAATGGGATAATACAGGTGTGAAAGGGAAACATACCTTCCTATACACCAGTGCAAAGAGCAAGTACAGTCTAGCCCACTGTGAAAAACAGAAACCATGGCACATAAGTTGAGGAGAAAGAGTTAAATGCCCTGGTGTGAAGGTCTCTGATGGACCACTATCTTTGCTGCTGAACTTTGGCTCTTGAGACCCTTCAGTGAATCTTTAATTCTGAAATTACCTGACTTTTATTGAGATATCTTGTGGTTATGTGATGCAGACTTCAAAGCTTACAGTGAACTGTCAAAGGCTTGGAGAAGAAAAAAATATGAAATCAAATCCAATTGTCAAATTAGCCATTCTAAAAACAATCAACATCCTAAATGCTCATTTGTCCCTAGGAAAAGTTGATTTTTTTCAAGGCAATATATATGCTTAAGTTTGATTTCTCCAGGATAACTTTATGCACTTAAAATGTTTTTTGAGACCCTGGAGAGTTCCCCTAGGCATTAGACAGTACAGAACACAGAGCTGAGATTTTTCTTTGGGATTACAGTAATCTATACGGTATGGAATCTGCATGAGGCTATTGCAGCTCTGGTGAAGTGAAGCTCAGCTCTTCGTCATATGCAGGGATGGAAGATTGGACAGTGATGTCCCTTTACACCTGTGGCACAGTCTTTTACTACCCTAAAACTTGCCTGCTGATTACATTTATTTAGGGTTGACCATCAGCTTCTTTCCTTGTGTCTTCAGAACAGTTTTCTGGTTTATTTAGTCATGGTGAGTCTGATGTATCAGGGGTTAAGTACTGAGCTCTGTGTTCCAAGTGTTTGTTTCACAGGGATTAATTTAAAATCCACTGCACTGACAAGTGTTTTTAAACTCCCTCCTTGGGTAAGATTTAAATGGTAGTTTGGAAATGGTGTGTACCTCCAGGCAGCTCAACGCAATTGTTTGCCTTTAAAAAAAACAATTTGTCTTGAAGCAAAACATCCTATCACCTTAAGTCATGTGGGCATTAAACAAGGAATCGTTTAATGATATCCCCATTTAAAATCTACCTGGCTAGAGATAATAGTCATAAGGAGAGAAATTCCACGTTTTGCCAGCACTACAGAACGTAGATGTGGGGAGAAACATCTAAAACTAGAGAAGCTTCCTTGTCATTTTCACAGAGAAGGCAGGCTGTTATCAAAATGCAGTGGATGGAAAAAACTTGATAGCAGATATCAGATATCTGATGGAGTCACAGATGTTAAACAGGTGTATAATGTAGCAGCTTGTAGAGACAGCAAGGAAAACAAATTGAGGCAGCCAAATGTGCCTCCACATGGCCAAGAAGTATGCAGGGAGAGAGGCCCACTGGAGGACACTGGAAGCTGGGGTTATGCCCTCCAGACTTGCTCACAGCCTGCTGGGAAGATTTGTCTTCAGACAGCAGGGACAGCTGACAAAGATTCCAAAGCAGAACAGCCAGGGAGCTCTGTACATCTTTCATAGACCAGTGAGTCCCTTTCTGTCTCTCCTCTCTCTTCACATCATCACAGCCTCCCTTTCATTACATCTGGAGCTGCTCTCTCCTCTGTACTGGCTCCGTGTTATTCCTTCTTCACTTACCTCTCTAGCTGTTTCATTCCCCCTAAGTAAGGCAGCATGGGTGGTTTTTTTGCTGCAAATTCATTGTGAGATGAACCCTTTAGTACTGTCTCTCTTGCTCATTTCAGGTAGCATCTGATATTCCCTGTCACTAAGGAGAAAAAGACATTTTTAGGAGGAATTTTTTTTATGATATCCAGCAGACATCTAGCTGTTTTTGGCCAGATGAGTCCTATTTTAATGTCTATTCCTTTTCTAAACCTATGAGACTGAGCAGGGCTGTCTGCCATTCTCAGGTTGTATGCCTAGAGCAAAATAATCCTTCAAGTTTACTGTTTCATCAGTTTCATGACAAACATGATAATAACACACTTCTGTTGCACAGCACTGTGTGAGACATTGACTTCCTTTTTTTCAAAGCACTTTTGCAAATACTTCAATCCACTAGTCCTTATGGAGGTTAGCTACATCTCTCCCTAGCAGGGCTATTGCACAGAGATGCAGTGATGAAAAGGGTCATGGAGCCACAGAGAGAGAGCAAAAGGAAGTAGTCTGACTTCACATCTTAATGATTCTACAGCTTCCAGGCCTGTGTTCCCAGTACTACTGATACATTTTTACTCAATGATTTTTCTATGCAAAATTTGTAATGGAAAAGAATCCCAGAGCCAGGCTCCCCTTTTTTTTCTTCCCTTTCTCAGGGTTTCTGAAGCCTTCAGTCTTTTCTACACAATGCCATAATTGGTCAGAGGTTCTGAAGACTTTCCTCTTCTATTTTGTGTGGTACAGTTATGAAGGATGATTAGTGCTGTCTTCAACTACATATGGGAGGCTGGAGAGAAGACAGAGAAAGATTATTCTCAAATGTTCACAGTAAAAGCAAAATAAATTGATACAAAGTGTAACATAGGAAAGTCTGACACAATATGAAGGGTTTTTGTGAGGATTTGGGTTGCATAGAGGTGGCAGAACATCCATGTTTGAAGCCTTTCAAAAGCTGACAGGACAAGGCACTGAATAACCTGCTTTCATGGGACGTGTTTCAAGCAGGATGTTGGGTTAGAGACATCCAGATATCCCAGAGGTCACTTCCACCTTTTCTGATTCTTTAGAAATACTCCTAATCACATAGTTCCTACAGCAAGAAAGCTTCCCAGAAGACTCTCAATGAGAAGTTCTAGAGGTTGGGAGTATCTGTCTTATGCAGACAGTGTAAGACAGATATTTCACATGAACTTGAAGTGCTCAGAAGTCACACCAGATATTAGGAACCATTTAATTGTGGGACTGTAACACAGGCTAATTTGCATCATTTCTTTTTCAAAGTTGTGGTTCATCTGGGGCCTCTTTGTTTCCCTTCTGGCAGGAAGTACAAACTATACCAGTACTGGGTGGTTTACAGCATGAAGTCAACTACTTTAAAATGACCATGAATTACTGATAAAAGGCTTAGAGGCAAATGTAGAACTTGCAGGCTAGTCAATCTAAGCTCTCCTGCTTTTTGAAAAGGTGCTGTATTTATGACAAAACCTAAACTAGTTGTCTCTTGCCTCAGAGAAAACATTAGTTCATTGTAGATTTTGAATTAGCTGAAAAATGGCCATGATCATTGTTAGAAGCCCATTTCATTCCATGTCCCCTGCTGAGCTTGCCACCCCTGGCTTCAAGCAAGGCTACCTGAGAATCACGGGAGCTCACTCATTTTAAGACGCTGTTAGAGAGATTTCTCTATGTCACTGTCTGGTGTCAAACAGCTAGTTAAGCCTATTTTACGGCTCCAACAATGCTTGCATTTCCCTACTGCCTACAGAGTAAAACTTAAAGAGGGGAGCAATGACAAATTAGTCTACATAGGTTTCTTCCTATTTCTCATTAAGTGTGATTTCATCAGAAAACAAACACAGTCATATTTGTGAGGATAATCTATGCTGGCCTGGTTTATTTAAATTGATTAGAAGGGAAATATTGCATTACCTTCAATGAAAGGTAAAATAAAACTACCTTGAAAATACCACCAATAGCAAAAACAGGCACAGCATATTTGTTAGTTTATTACTGAATTCAAAACAGGGTCAGCACAGGGCCAGGGCAGAACTGAAAGAAGAGCTTCTGTGTGTAGTTGCTGGGTAGGTATGTCAAGAAATGTATTTGTAGTAATTAGATTTGCTCCATAATATTTTTGTATTTAGGCAGGTTTTTATTTCAGAAAATTATGTGTGTAGCTTAAACTGGATATTATTTATTTCTTTTCACTTTGGTTTTCACATTGTCTCGGTATTAGGTATCAGACAGAAGTCTTCATGTCATTTGTGTGATATTTACTGTGAGATTTTCCTCAGCTGAGAGAAGTTTGTTGCATCCTGGAGCAGTACAGGGAAGTAGAGAATTAAACAAGGAAATGTTTTTAAATATTCTAGATGGACTAATTTGATGATTGTATTAATTTGATGAGATTTGGAAAACTGCAGGCAGACAAAAAAGCTAGGTTGATATTATGTGAACACAGCAATTTTTCTTACTATTGTAGACTATGACAAGAGGTTTGAATCTATCACTGAATACCAGATTAGAATTAATTTCTTATTAGTTTCATTAATTAGTAATGAATTCATTCAATATACTACTGAAATGAGAAGATTCATATGTCTGGAAGCAATACAGTATTTTTTACCTATCCACTCAGACATAAATTTCATTGTATATATTACAGATACTCTACTAATTCCATGAACAAACATGCAGAATTGAATCATCTCCACAGGGAAGCTATCACCAGTGCATCAGATATAGTTCAGAATTACCTTCTTTGTGAAGAAACCTGATACAAAAGTCCCTCCTGCAAAGCCTTTGTGAAAAGTTATGTAAAAAATGCAATTACGTATGCCCTATCCCTTAACCCTGAGCTTCATCCTATTCATTTTGGAATATGCATCCTGCTGAGGGTTTCAGCAAGGCTTGCGGTTGTCTCTCTGCTCCATGTATTTTTGTGCTCCCCGTTGGATCTGTATCTGAATTTTGCTTCAAGTACTTTTAAGAGTATTTAATTTTTTTCCTCAAATTAATATAACGAACTGCCAAAAAATGTATTCAGAAAGGTTGAGAAGCAAGATTTAATCTTGTTTGAATTATTCTATGCCAAGGGGAAATTTTCATTTTTTCTACCCTCCAAATAGAATTCTTTGAATAACTTCTAAGGGCTTATCTATGGATCATTAAGGTGGGATCAATCCTCCACAGAAAACAGAATTACAGAAAGTATCCTTCAATCCCTATCCTTATTTTCACCTTTGCCAAAGGTACAAGCTCTCCACATGTCAATTTAACTCAAGAAGTATTAGAAGAACCATTTTATAGATTCCCCAAAAACTGACAGTATTTGTTTTGAAAATAATGTACTTCTATGTGTCAGAATGGCATTGGCATCCTTTCACACAGAATGGGTTACAAATGGGATCAGTAAATATATCACTGCTGTAAATACATCAGTGCTGAAGTAAGTCAGTGTATGTCAGTCGTGGGACATACAGGATTTTCTGTGCACTAAACACTGGCGTGCACAGCCCCTCATTGGTTCAGCCCAAAACATAAAGGGATTAATATTTTACACTGCACAAGAAGTTATAATAAAGACAATGAAGAATGAATAAAACACTTTAGCCTGACCTCACTCACAGTCAATCAGATATGTAAGACAACAAATGAAGCAATGTTGAAACTTTATGAGGAAATATCGTATTTATAAAATTGCAAGCTGTTTTGGGTTCCATCTGGGTGGCATTTGGCAGCACAACTCAGATCAGTCAGTACTTTGCCAATATATTGCCAAAACCTATTTACAGAGTAAAATGGTTATCACAAGCAATTATCAGCTTCTTGAACCCTTGAAATAAGAGTTCCAGCCACCAATTTGAAGATCCAACTTCCTTCCATGTAATTAAAGACTTACGCATATTCTTTCAGTGTATACCGTAATTACTATCCCAAATTAAACAGTGTTTAGATATGCACTATATGCAATTGAGCTAGCTGATAATCCGATTAGTTAAGCAGTGTTTTGCCTCTGTGATTTACAAATCCCTGAGGATCAAGGGTCTACTTCTAAAGAATTCAGAAAAGACAGCTGTGGGAGCATCTCCTATTACACCAAACCAATACAATTCCAAAGCAATTACTATAATGAGCTGCCTGACTCTCCCCTTTGTGAGCTCTGGTGCCTTTCTGGAGCCAGAAGCAGACAAGCAACTGGGGAGATGAAGGACAGGTCAGTTCAGCTCACTTTCCTATCTGGAAAGAAATTTAACTTTCCAATGAAAACAACTTCCATATATGACCATAAAAAACAAGAAAACAAACAAACAAATGAAAACCAAACCAACCAAACAAACAACAAAAAAACCCCAACATTGAATAGAGGTAGAGAAAAATAAAAGTATGATTTGGTTAGACTCGAGAAAAAGTCTGCACTTACTGCAGGTTAGATGTAATTAATATGAAATTATACCCATGCTACTCTCAACAGGCATATATGTTCACTACAGGAGGCTTTGCTCTGCTCTGTGGAAAATATTGAGGTTCCCTAAAATAAAATATCTTCAAAACCCTATATACCAAGCCTTTTCCTGTCTCAAGAGGTCTGTAGTTATAAATCAGAAAATTAAGAGAACTAGAATAACTAGTATGTTGTTACTACAGTAGTTTTACTACAAAAATACTTTGCAAAAATGCAAAATATGCCTTTGACTGCAACAAAAATACATTTTGTCTCATAACCTGCTTGGAGGTATACCTCTGCTTTGAAGGATCAGATGCTCAATTCTGAGCAACAGTATCCTCCAAAGTAATCTAGTACTGCAGAAACTGAAAGCACATCAGAGATTCATCAGACTGCAAGAGAAATCATTCGGCCAAATAAGTCTGATTCCAGGTCAGCAAACAGCACATATCACAGTGTACCCAGCAAAGAACACACAATGATATCATAGGCCTGAATACAACCTTTCTAACCCTTCACAAAGTTTATTGTAAGCAGTCAAGGGGAAATACATACCAAAAGACAAATACACCAGTTATAAGACTTTGCAAGGCCCTAGTTTTTAGTGTTAGAAATCTGCATCCTGTGACATACTGGATAAAATGTTAAATTGTTATTTCATCACGACACTTTTGAAAGCCCACTTATCCTAACACAGAGCAAATTACGAATACTTGAAATAGTAGTCTTGGACATCAGTGGAGTCTGAAACAACAATGGGAGTTTCAAAACATCTATTTGAGGTGCAAACCCTTAAATCTTGGACATTTGTTCACATGCTTCAGAGAGATGGATGGAAATGTTCACCCACCTACACAGAGAATTTTTAGAGATTATCCCTTTGGGTACGATGCAATTTCTCATTCAATAAGAGCTTTTCACTCCAGAAATTTCCAAAATCTTGGGCCTCCTTTTGTACCCATAGGAAAACAACAACGGTTTGGCTGTAAACTAAAAAGCTTGTTTGCCACTCAAGTGACCTCCAGGCTAGAATGAATTGAGGGGGGCTGAGCTGCATCCTGTTTTTCATATAGTCAAAGAAGTTTGTAATGGAATTGGTCATCCTTTGCTCTGATTCCTCTTATGCCAAATTTGGGTCACTGTGATGCTATACGACAGAAAAGTTCTGAATGACTGAATAAGAGATGTGTTTGTTACCGACTTTGCCACAGATTCAAATTTGCACAGGGAGAAAAGATCAAACATGGAAAAGTCAGGGTTATGGTGCAAATGCACAGATGAGAAGGGCAGTGTCTCTCTTTTCCTCCCACACATGACAAATCTCTCACTTTTTTCTCTAGACACCGACCCTTCCACTTTTTGCTTTTTAACATGTTCCCACTAGGGGTATCCCCTCATCTCTGAAGTTTTCACTTGTTCTTTCCTTTCAAACCATATTCTTCTTACACAATATGGTAGTGTCATATCTTGTGCAAGTCCTGGAATTTATGCACTGGAAAATACATGGGGCCATCATTTATGTAATTTCTTTCATTATGGAAGAATTTTTTGCACCATAATTTATTCCAGCTTCCAGACTGCCTTTCAGTGATATTAACTGCTTAAAGACCCTTATATCACTAAAGTAATATAAAAAATCTTTTCTATAAATAATTATTAGTCCTAGGGTGACTTTATGATGTTTGTATCCCCAATCGTTTGTTCTGCTTATGCTGGATGTTGAGTTCTGTGCTTGTGGGCCTGGATGGGGAGAGCAGGAGCTGGGAGAAGCGGTGCGCAGTTCATCTGCAGAAACTGCACTCTGCTCCCCGGGAATTCCTTTTCTCGTGGACTGTGTTGTCTGCAGCATGGAGGGAGAGAGAGATAAGGCTCTCAGTGCTCTCTCGGAGCTTTCAGCTTTTGCAGAGGGAGAGAGACAGGGAGATTTCTTTGGTTTTGTTTCTGCTGGTTTTCCTTGTTGGCTGAAGGAAGAAGAGCTTTACCTGAACTGTGGATTTTTCTTCTGGCACTGTTCAGCACGTCTCAGCTCCAGGACATCAGGACAATTTCCTGGGGGGCTCCCTGCCAAGCTGCACACCAGGCCTGAGAACCTGGACCAAGCCCTGGAGGGACTGAAGCTGACTGAGCCACACCACTAAAAGACTTTCTGACTTTGCCAGCTCTTCAGAGCAATGAGAGGTTCTACTGTTTAACATTGTTCAATTTTTATGCTTACGAATACTTTTCTGGTTAAATAAAATCTTTTCCTCTTTTCTTTAAAGAGATTTTTCTCTCGAACCGGTTGGGAGGAGGGACTGGTGAAGTTGACTTATGAGGGGACACCCCTTCTAGGGTTTCCTCCCAAATTTGCCCTAAAGCAGGACACTCTTCTGCTTCCTTGCTGTCTCTCCATGCAATTTTAAATGACATCTCTTGCAAGAAAAGTCTGGTCTATATCATCATTAAGCATAAGAAGTATAAAATTACTTGTATTAAAACAAAAGCTTACATCCTGGAAAACACCACAGACTTGCTGGTATATGCTAAAAACATGAAATGACTTGTGTGGATAAGACCTTTTATATTTCTGGAACACATACCTTGCTGCTGCCATTCCTTGAGGGTCATAGGTTTAATATACAAAATAGAAATAATTTTATCTGTTTGTTATGAAATGGCACCTGAAGTGTTAAGTGCTTCTACTTGATCATTACTATATCCGTAAAATCTCATTTACTCATGAACAGAAAGTTTGCATAGAGAACAACTATTGAATCCAGTATTTCTGTGATGGCAAATGTAACTCTTTTTTGCCTTTGGCCACTCTCTGTGCTGTTATAATTCAGGCTGCAGCTCCTTTTTCTCCTTAGATGTCTTCCCTCTCCTTTCCCCCTTTCCCCACACGTATTTCAAGCTGAGGTTGGTGAGCACTTCAGTGACATTGTGATGTCATAATGATGTAAACCACTGTTACCCTTGTTGTCTCCCATTCCTGCTGGACATATCTAGATTTATGATAGCCATATCTTGGTTTACAAAACCAAGTCAGCTGAGAATCATTCAGGCAGCCTAGGCATTACTCTTGCCACTGCATTGCTGTGCAGAAGGTGTCTTGTAAGGGCAGGAAAGTTGACATGAAAAACTGGTTATTGCTGTAATGCCAGACCTTGGCAGAAATGAAAGTCCTAACCAAAATGGCATTCCTCATCACCTGGGAATTCTCTTAGTAGCAAAAGAAAAACACCTCAGTGAGGCACAGCTTATGTACCAAAGAGGCCAGTATCTCTTAACCCTCTCTAAACATTTTTTGTAGACACCATTAGTCCCTATGCACAATAAATATTCAAGCACTGCTCTTTTACTGAATTCGTGTCTTGAAATGCAGTATCAGTAAGTCTGATACCAAAGTATGATATTGTTTACTTCCAGAAATTATTTTTTGATGTTATTTTATCATGTACATTTAAAATAATTGGCTTTTAAAAATTTAATCTCCACAAAAAGTACCAAATGCTGAATTGGTCTAAGTCAATGGAAGAGAAAATGGCACAGTTTTTTCCATGGATTCCAGCTTCACATTACCTCCATTATCTAAATTTTCTAGATTTGTCTACATAGTCTTCTAGTAGGCAAATTCATACAGTCCTCAAGTACTGGAGCAAGATGAGCAATTCCAAGCTCTACAGTGAAAAAAGGGAAGAAAGATAGTAGTGAATAGGATGGGAGAGATACTTTGCTGTTCTTATACATCTTAGAGGAAAAAAAAAGCCAAACACTGAATATGAATTGTCAGCTACAAAAATTTGGTGAGTAATTTGGAATAAAAGAATGTTACTCCATTTTTTTCCTAGAAACAATTACTGGCTTTGTACACAGAGCTTATGTGTGACCTTGAAGCCCAGCAGGCTTTGGGACTGCAAGGAACTTGCCAAAGACCAGACTATACAAATGTTACCCAGAAGCTTAAGCACAGAAAGATCTACAAAATAATCAGATGTATTGGAGAATTCCAGTCTTCTAAACAGCTGCCCAGAAACCCATCTAGGGGGTATTCAGAAGAACTTATCCCAGAGTTCCTCCTCAACATCCTCAGAAGACAGGCAGGTTCAAATGAAACATGACCCAAGGAGAAATGCACTGCATTTAAATATGAAAAATCAACAGCTATTTCCTCCCTTCCAGTGTGTCAGATTGAAAGATTTTTTCTGCTCCCCTTGGAAAGAAGCCTGCAAAATTCCCCAAAAAGAATGTTCTCGATAATAATCCATGTTTAATGGAGCTGTACAGTGGTTATATAACCAATGCTCATTTCATAAAGAACCTACTTTAGATTTAATAAAGTACATAGTCCTTATGTTGGAAAAGCTTGAACATGTTTTACTAGTTTTGAACCAATAGTCTTATTGGCAAGAGATAAATGCTTCAGACTATTTCATGCTAAGATTTCAAATTTCTACAGAAAAAAAAGCAAATGTACCAAGAGAAATACGGCACAAAATTAATCTTCTATTTAGTTCTACTCCTTCAGATAGTTCTGAATTCAATATTTTAATAACTCAACTCTGTACATTTCTTCAGACAGTAAAATAATTCTATCTAGATCACCAGTGGACTCATTTTTTAAAAAGGCAAGCAGTACTGGATAAGCAACCAAAATAAGTATTTTACTGCATATAACTCATGTTCTGCAATGGTGGGCTAAATCCTCACCAACCAAGGAGATTGCTAACCAGGAGAAAAATCATAAAAGGAAACACTACTACAGAACTGCAAATATTTCACAATACATTACACCGAAAAATTATTGTTGGCTGTGAGCCAGCACTCCAAAGAGGATGTATATAGGTTGCCTTGTCACTACATTTTGGAAATTAATTTTTCTTGTTCCAGATGGCTGGCTGTCTTGCAGAGCTGATTTTCAGATGTTTACTGCTCGGATGGATATCTGAGATAGAGCCAGAATTTATCCCTTGTGGAGCTAGCAGTAAATAATGTAAATGAAAGTCACACTGTGTGTAGTCAGATATGCAGCCAAATGAGATATGAGTAAGCCTAGGGAAGACCTATATGAACACAGAACCAGGTGCTGAGATCAGCCTAGCATAGTTTATGCCAGTCAGTTTGGCATCTAAAAATGTCTGTTTTGGATTTTCAGGACATAAACACTTCCGGTTTAAAGTGCCTTAATTTAGTTGGCCACTAAGAGGTACAAACCTAAATCAGATCTCACAGCGTACTAAGCCGAGCTGAGTGAGAGATTCCAGTACATGTCCCCCTCACCTGGCAAAATCACAGCTATTATTTAGCATGGAGACAGCAAAACAGGGCCTGACATGGATATGGACACATGTGTGGCTTTTATCTGAGTTCAGGATAATACACAGAAAACAATCTGTCATGGTCAAACCCATGTTGTGGTGGCATTAGGGAAGTGCCTTATCAGGCAGTGCTGCAACACATCCTTGTGCAGGCTGGAGAGATGGCACTTTCTTATCTCTGCATTTATCAGCAAGGATATTATATAGATTACTTGTACACAAAGTAAGTCACACAACGAACTGAAGCTCAGGAGAACAAGAATAAAGGTGCTGCTGGCAGCTGGGGAAGCACAAGCAGACCCAGTGAAGTTCCCTTTCACTGAAGGTGTGCAGCCACAATCAGTAAGTCAGCCTGCAAGCTGGATCTCCTGGAGGAGATTTTTGCAGAAGCTAAATTCTTCCAAAACCTCTCCCATCACCCCAGGGAGTAAGGGAAACTTCTGTTGCAGCTGAGTAGCCAGCTCCAGCTCTAATAATAGCAATATAATCAAGACTTTTGTAAGCCCCAGGTTTATCATGTTGAAACACAGAGTATCAGGAGGGTATAATACAAAGATCAGCATTGTTTACATAGTGAGAAAGACTGAGAAACTAGACCATTTTGTGCAATGGCTTTAGTGGAAGAAAATACCAAGAGGAAGTGAAGAAAAGAGTAAAAGGGACCTGTGCATCTCCTAAATGTGTAAGGGTGAGAACCAACAATTTTTCTTTATGGGTTTTGCATCTGGAATGTCAGCCAACACTGTCATCATCTTGCAGAAATGGGATCCTGTCTGTGTTGTAAGGCTTTGTGTTATGCTTTCAGTTTTTATCCAAATACAGACATTTGCATATAAAGACATGATTGGTTAGATTGAACAGATGTATGATGTCATTATGCTGTCAATTTTCATTTTATTTAATAGATATATTTTTATTAATAAATAAAAAAACCTGTGAAAATACTTTTGTTTTACCAAGAACAAGCAACAAAATATAAAATGCTAATGTCTACACAGCTTTAATCCTATGGGCATATGTATCATTTTGACTAACTATACAAATTTCCCATACTCAAAAGTGCCTACCAAAAAAATATTTAAAAATAGCTTCCAGGCAACACCTAAAAAATCACTACGCATTTGAACCGCATATGCAGATGGGTCTTTTAGTGTCAGATCCTCTCTGTGAAGTAAAGATTTTTTCAGACTGTTACTTTGCTTCTGAGTTGCTCACATTTACTGAAGTATGAGGACTGAAAGACTTTGCACATGTTTAACAGGAAAACATTCTGGATTCAGACTTGTCAGTCACAGAGTAACAAGTTGCCTCAGAGATGCACTAGGGTTTTGTTGAATTTTAATGAATAACCAAATAATTTGCAAACATCCTGAGAAGACTTAGGATGAAAATTATATTGAATTGGAAAAGCCACAAAAAAAGAAGCCACGAAAGAATTGGAGAAAATGCCTTGTAGGAAGCAACTTAAAGGGATCAAATTATTTATCAGAAAGTAGTTAGATAAAAAACTAGGGGAGCCTTTAATTTAGCAGCAGAAACATAAGAATCAGTCTCAAAGCTGAGACTAGGCAAATGCAAAAAAAAGCCTATTTTGATGTCTAAAATGGGATGTAAGCAAAATTTAAGTATGTAAGGAAAAAGAAATTAGCTTCTGCATATTTTTTAGCATTTCCACACTAAGCTTCCTGCTCAACTTAAAAATTTTCCATATGCCAATGGTGGCCCATCTGCGGCTGCTGAATTCTCCAGAAATGGAAATGTGGGCATAATCCATTAGCACACTCTTGCTGAAAGGGATGGTCTCACCCCCTTCCCAGATTAAAGTGGTCCTTTCCACCCCTTCAATTTCTCACACTTGTTTGCCAGAAAATTTAATTAATTTTTACAGCAAGAAGTTATTTGGGGTGTCTCATCTCATCATCTCATCTCATCTCATCTCATCTCATCTCATCTCATCTCATCTCATCTCATCTCATCTCATTTCATGGATTTGTGAGTTTATGGGTCTATAATCTGCCCAATAACTGGTGAGTTTGGCAAGTAAGTGATCTTCTGCCTCTCAGTGATATGCATCTGTTAGGTCAAGTAATTTGCCTCCTGAAACCATTCTCACCTTAATTGTTTAAGGCAACTACTTGAATCTCTTGGCCATGTAGAATTCATGTTCATATCTATTATCTCTTGTACAATCCTCATTACCACAAGGCTGCAGAAAAGAGAGGTAGGAGGATCCTCCTAATGCAGCTGGGCTGCTCTTCCAGGATCTCAGGAGCTGTGGGATGCGAGGAGAGCAGGCCTGGGGGTGTCTAATTGCCTGATGTCAGAAGCTTGGTTCAGTCAGTTGAGATGGGCTAAGACTTACTTTGGATGCTCAAAGTATAAAACCACAAATAATCTTGAGGGTAGAGAAGGAAACTCCAAAACCCCTTCCAGAGGTATGTACTGAAGGTACTGGGGTGTCAAGACATGCTCCTTCACGCTTGCGTTCTTTCAGCCCCAGGTCTCAGGTACACACAGATACTGTGATATCAGGATTTCCTATCAGAAGGAAATTTCAGGCCTGTAAAATTAAGGGACTAAATGCCTCAGTTTAGCACCGGTAACAGTGCAGTTGCACTGCCTAGAAAGCTGCTCAGACACGTTTAAGCCAGCTTAAAATATGCTCATACAGGTGCTGGTAAAGCCCTGCTGCTCTCATCATGGCACTGAGGGCACACTCATTTGCCTTGCTGAGACACACGCTCTGCTGTGCTCCTGAGGCACCCTCCTTGCACACAGTAGATGTTTCTTGCATTCGTCCAAGACCCTTTCGTGCCAACTTTGCATTCCTCCAAGAAGCATTCTCTGTTGGGAGAACAGGCAGAGACACAGTGGGCAGGAGGTGGGCTTGTTACACTATAGTGCTTCTTATTTCTCTGATTTCTGTACACCCACAAATACAGATGAAGTTGTGACTGTTAGAGAAATTGAAATTGTGCTTCTAGTTTTTAGAGGCCCTTCTTTTTTCTACTTCTCTTGAAAATCGATAGCACTGTGAAATTCACTGCCAAGCACTTACCCTCACATGGTAGATTAACCAAACAATGCATGCAAGAGTTACATGTGTTACAAATAAGTCAGTTAGATGGAAACTGTCTCCCAACAGGGCTCTGCAGCTTCACTGGGTTTGGCTGGAGAGTTTCTCTCTGCTACACTGAGCAGGAAGAGTAGAGGTTTTGCTTGTCAGGTTGAATCTGGAAAGACTCTTTGGGCTCTGGGAAGAATCTCACCACAGTCCTTGCTCTTGATCTTCTACAGTGCTATCATGCTAATAGGATCAGAGGGCCCTAATCTGTAGTCTTGAAATCTGGATCCTTCTGCACTATCCTGTTCTTTCTCTACTGTCACCAGAGATTATTGTACTGCTCTTACTCCTACAGAGTTGATCTCAGCTGTGACACATGCTTCTCACTGTCACGTACTCTTTAGAACTGAATCTTATAAGCAGCAATGTTTTATATTGAGTGGAATATTTTATTTTACATTGAAATACTTTTTAAAATGGAAGGGTGCAACACTGGCAGATATGCTTTTATTGTGAGCAAACAAAAACTTGGACCTGAGAATACTGGCAGGATTGATTTAACTTTTTATTTTCATATTTCTTACTAATCTTGTTCTCGTCTTTAAGATTTTGTTAAATCTGCTAACATGCACTGAAGGATGTTTATACAGAAGCCTTCCCCTTGAAAGTCATGCCTATCTTAGGGTTTTTACTGGAGGCAAAGATAATAAAAACAACACACAAAAATGCTGAGGGAGAATAATCTCAAAGTGGGAGGGAAGCATATTTCCTTGGCATTTTCCAAAATGTTCCAACATATGACATTATGACAAAGTAAACAAAAAAGCCAATCTTCCTTGTGAAGAATGCAGAATCATCCTTAATTAATTAAACTCCCACAGTGAGTTCATAAAAGTGAATTGCTGTATGTTAATAGAGACTGATTTTTATTATTATTTGTTCCAGGTAAGTAACGTTTTCTGAAATTAACAGCAGCAGCAGGTTTACAAGCATGCTGGAAAGAAATCATATTGAATATGAAACAAGACACTAGGTCACTATCTCTGAACTCGGTGGCTGTGATAAATCTGTCTAAGCCTTGCTTTGCCAGGATACACAGCTATGAAAGAAAAGGAGGGACACTGAGGGCTCAGTGCTGGGCCCTCATGCTCCTCATGTGGCTATGATGGGAAGGGCTATCGTCGCTTCCCACACCACAAAGTCATGGTTATCCATAGGATGATGCTGTACAAGAGTAGTCTGGGACATGGGTCCAGCCCATGACCAAGAAAGAGAACACTTCATCCAAAGCCAGAACAAGCTTTCCTCAAAACAGCAAGAGAGTAGGCAGATTTACAGGACAAAGACATGCACACCCAAACAAAACTCTGAGGAATTCAGTTTCTGTGGATGCAAGGGCTAGGATACCATAAGGCTTAGCCTTAGTGGTCTGGCAGCCCTGAAAAGTTCTCAGGTTCCTAAGGAGAAGAAAGACGATATTGAGACATAATGATTTCTTCTACCTTTTCAGCAATAGGGAAGACATTTACAATTTCAGCTGGCACCTCTTCTAGTAAGGAACACAGCTGGAAGCAAGAGAAGCTCAGTTCTTAAGAAATAAGTAGAAGCAGTTTTAATTGTACTTATTGCCTATTCCCTGAACCACAGGTCTACAGGAAGAAACTATTCTTGGCAAAACCCCTGGAGGAATACATTAGACCATTGTAAAGGATGTGTCTGAGGGAGCATGTGTGAAGCAAGTCCCATCCCTGCTCTGGCAGAACCAGCCCCGCTGGCTCATTGCCATCCGTGACTCCGCAGGGTGGAAGGCAGCAGGCTTGCCGCATCTCTGAGGATCGCTGCAGGATTCACAGCGATTATGTTGTAAGGCAGGAAAGCCAAAGCCTGGCTCCTTCTTCCTCCTGTGCAGCTTAACAGCCCTTGAATAAGTATTGAATAAGTATGAGGGAAGCTACCCTTGTTTAACCAGTGTGGCAAGCACTTATTCACTTGTATCATCCTACAGGTATCAGCATTACGAATGTCTCTGTGTCCATGAACAGTGTTTCCAGATGCATGTAGTCAGGAGATGGCTCCCTTGGTCCCCTCGCTCCCCATTATGACCCTGCTGCACAGAGCTGTAAGAGGGGCCAGGGGCTGTGCTTCTGTATGAGCCCTTCTGTAACGTCAATATTCAATAATCAGAGCTGCAAGAACTCATCTAGAAATGATCATGTCTTCTGCACTTAATAGGCTGGGTCAAATAAGATTATTCAGCTTAATTCACCAAATTCACCAAAGTTGTTCCCAAATAGCTGTTTGGACAGTGTAAGTATAATTATACTTGGAGTGTTTCATTGGTCTATTCCAATGTAAGGCCAGAGAAACTTGTGCTAGCACAGTGGTTAGACAGTCCTGGAGCAGAAATGAGCAGGAAGGGACAAAACCTTTAATCTAACAGTGACAGGTTTCGGGAGCCCAAAGTTCTCTTGACGTCTGCACAAAGACCAAAGAGTCAGCACTGTATAGAATCTATACAAGTAAATTCCTTCATGCTAGTGGTGCTGTGAGAACAGTGTGGCACACAAAGGCTGCACATCTGAGTACCTCCTGATCCAACAAGGCAGTAAACTAAAGCTCAGCTGACACCAGGTAAAACTTTATGACATCATTTTTGATTACTGATTCCTTATGGAATCTTATGTTGACTTATTTTGCAAACAGAACCGATTGACACCGTGTAGTTTTCAAACACATCATTTAGAGTACTATTTTAACACTACTATATGATTATAACTACAAAGCAGAACTGTCAGATAGCCTGCAAAATACCCACAAAAGGAAAACTAAAACTCCTAAAAATATCAAAGAGTTGTGTAACTGCAAAACTCCTAAAAAACCCAATCAAACCTCCTAAAAAGTAACATAAATCTTACATAACTAGAACTCAAATATCTTCTTACAAATTGACTGTCAATCTAAAAAATTGAGAACTTAAATAAAGAAGTGTAAACTTCAAAATGCTGTGGGTGAGCAGTATAATTTCTCTTTCAAGAGAAGATGATTAAGGTTGCATGAAGGATGAAGTATGAGAAATGCATTAGAATGCCTGTTAAAAGAGGCTGTCAGAAAGTGTGGTGTGTCTTGGATTATGTTCACTTAAGAACTGTCAGGGTCAAGAACTTTAATGGCATAAAAGCAGTTAGAAAAAAACCAGAAGTTCTGGGCTTTGAGAGAAAATTCTCCTGCTGGGGTGTCTTAGCAACAGGCAGAGCTCAGCTCTGGGCCCTACAAAACATGACTATATAAAGAACTACAGCTTAATTGCTGAATATTCTTCTGCAACAAATTTTAAAGCACCTTTTACACTACAGATGTTTTTCTATTGTTGATTACTCTCCATATATGCAAATTTTAAAAATTAGAATTATTAAAATGCACATGATTAATGATTGAATTTTAGCTTGTTGTTGGATGAAGCCTTCATCGTAAATGAGTGAAAAGCAAGACTCACAATGATACTCCAAGACTTCAGGTAGCCTAGCACTTTATGAGTGGAAATGAGATATTTGTATTTTTCTGCACTGTTGCTATAACATGCAGAAAGATACTCTCACCTGTACCATAATAATACTTTAGTGCCCCAGCTGTAACTATGAAGAAGTTGCTTACAAGTATAATAGCAGGTGAGAAAAGTACCATCACCTTCAAGTCCTCAAATGGCCTTTCATCCCTGTTTCTAAGTTGGAAAAAAGCCCTTCTGGTTTTATGTCATTAAAACAGATGAAACTAGCTAACTATGTTAAAATTAATTTTATTTCATGTAGTTTGCTCTCCAAAATCTTGTTTTCTCTTATTTTTTATTATTTTCAATATCTTTATTTTTTTCCATGGAAACTTTCTTGGTAAAAAAAGATTAACTATATCCTAAGATCATAACTGAGTTCACTTCCTGGTGAACGTTATTGTCTCACATTTGTGGAATATTAACTTGAAAGAGGCAGGGACCCAAAATGTGGAATTTGTTTCCCTACAATATACAGCCAATATCTGTTAATGGCCATTATGTTACTTTTCCATTTAAGCAAGCTATAATAACCATACTCAAGACAAGTCTGTCATCTCTCGCACATATTTTCAATTATTTGCAAAAGAGCATATAGACATTTGCCTCTTGAGCTTTTTCCACTAAAACTTTCCAGAGCTCCTGCCAACGCAATTGTGCAGTTGAAGGTGAACAGTTTGTCACTTTTACTTGGGCAATAGAAATTTTATCCATTTTTTAAAGCCTAGGAAACAAAATATGTGAGTTTGCCTTTTTATGTACTGCTAAGATACCACTTTCCTAGTATCTCCTTACCAGCACTAGCAGTGGTGAAAAGCTAAAGTGAACTCTGTATCCCTTTGGCAATTTGTCTTTGTGAGTACTGTGTTTCCTGACCTATCTTATTACACACCAGTACTTAAACTGCCAGAAAACTACTTGTAATATCTGCAATATTTAATGAGGAAACTGTCTAAGGTGGACAGAAGATATCTTACCAAATTCTGATTTCTTTTTGTAGTGATGGAGGACATATTTTTCCAACCATTGAGTCAAAATTAAACACATTATTTTGTCTGCAGCATTGCTTAACATTCCCTTACAATTCAGGTATCCCTGTGGGAAACTTACATGCAGATTAACTCCTGCTCCTCAAACTCATGAGGAGTGCAATTGTAACACACCAATTGTATGAAAATCAAACGTTGTCATGGAAAAGGGAAGAAATTTTGGATTTCTATTACAAATGATCCTTAACTGTCTATGTTTAGTTTAGAGACAGACTGAGAAGCTGCTTCACAGTGGGGTTCTTTTATGTCAGATTTCCTCCAGGGACCCCCTATACACTGTGTGCCCCTCCTGTTGTGTCACTCAGCAAGACCCACAAGGCCCACAGTAAATCCTCCTCAGGAATGCTCTGGAAAGTAGGAGTGTGAACCTTCAGGATACAAGTTTCATTTTCTTTAGGAGGAGCATAACAGAAAATGTAATTGGTTTGTTCACTGATTTACAGACTGTAAGCCAGGAATTGGTAACACTGGGTCATGTAATGTTCACACTCCAAACTGTTTTCCACAGTATATCAAAGATTCAGAGGGTTCAAATGGGATTTATATGTGTCCATTAACAATTGAGTGAGGAAAAAAGTACCTTGATGAGGAATCTAATCCCAACACTAATGGGCGTTTTTTCTGAAAACTTGTGAACCTCCTGAGGCAAGGCAACATTTCTGAGAATGACTGACATGCTTTGAAATTTGAAATTTGGGTGTCATTAAAATTTGGTAGTCTGGAATTGTGTTTTCCTGGGGTAGACATTAACATATGTTATTCTTGAAAATGTCCCTCTCATTTCACTCTGTGGTTTTCAGTGCATTATAAAAAAACTTTTACATTCTGGATTAAATATTGAGCAAATTAACACCGTTCTTCAGTCTGAAATTTATGTGTTGGTTCTTTAAGACTGTCTGAACTGTGAAAGGGAATTTCCATGTGATGTGTATTGGTAAATTTGCAATTATTAACAGTCTGGGTATAAACAGTCTGGGTATTAAGGAGCTTGTCTTCTGCAAATAAGAAAAAAACCTCAAACAAATTTCTGAGCTTTCAAAAAATATCGAGTTTCCTGAAAAAAGTTAAAAGTTCCTCTACTGTATTTTCTGTGACTAATCCATTAAAAGAATAGCAATGACAGTGTTTTTGCCACCACTGACTGATTATCAGGAGAAAGAATGAAAGGAAAAGAAAGCATATATGAAATTGCCATGGTTTGAAAAACAAAAACAAAAACAAAAACAAAAACAACAACAACAACAAAAACAAAACCAAAACAACAACAACAACAACAACAACAACAACAACAACAACAACAGCAACAACAACAAACCCAGGGGGAAAAAACCCCAAACAAACAAACAAACAAACAAACAAAACCCCTTTTTCTTTCCTTCCTGGAAAGATTTGTTTTTTCACTTCCACCAGGGCAGTTTCCAGCAGAGGTGAGGAGCCCACGGATCGGCTAATTTTAAGATGGGCACTTCATGTAGCCACTTGAACTAAGCGTCTTTGCAGAAATTACATTTTTAAGAGCGGGAAGTTAGAAGCTCTCTTTGACTTCCGTTCGCAGAGAAGGGAACATCTCTGCGCGCCCTCGGCGCGCTCTCTGGGCCTCAGGGCCTGGGGGTTGTGCTGGGGCTGCGGCCGGGTCCCTGCCGGCTCCCCTC
>VZTR01034196.1:37516-47954 GCA_013400775.1 Chaetops frenatus
TTGTTCCAGGAATGAGAAACCTTGCTTCCAGAGAGACAAGACTTTTGCTTTCCTACCAGGACAACTCATCCTTAAAATTCTACCCCATAGTATACAAATGAGCCCTTGGCTGGCAGTTGTGGGGAAAGCTGTAGCCATGGGAAAGACTGTCAAACGTTGACAATATCCTTTTTCTGGGCGGGAGTTCACGGTGATTATGAACTCCACGAGAGACTTTTGTTTCTTGTGGGAAAGTCTCCATAGTGAGACAAGAGAGACACTTCTTCCAATTGAACTGATGAAAGCCTATTTTAAGAGTGGTAAACTGACCAAGGATTTCTAAGTTTGTTTCTCTGTGTTGTGGATGGGAAAGATGGTGGTAAAGGAAGACAAATCAGGGGGGGAGAGAAACCATCTGGGGGCTGATTTTGATGCTACATCTGGGGGTTGAGTTTGATTCTACATCTGGGGACTGATTTTGATTGTTTTTTTTCCTCTCTTGTCTTTTGTTCTGTTAATAAACTATCTTTATCTTTGAAGTCTAGGCCTGCTTTGCATTTCTCTTCATCCTTATTCTCATGAAACAGCTACACTACGCTCTCGCCTGGTGTGAGCAGGCGAGCAGGTGAACGTGAAACCACTACAGAAATATGTCAGTCATGTCAAAGACTAAGATACATGCAAATTCCGTCTTTTCTGTAGGAAGCACTGAAAATTATATGCAATAGAACAAAATTAAGACATTCTTCTTAGTACCAAATAACTTATTTCAAATCATTGTTATTTTTATCCTATGATACACTATGCAAAATCGTCATCTCTTCCTCTGTATTAGCAGTTCCTAGAAATATCTTGTAAATTGTAGTATCCATTTCTCCCTTATTTTAATTCCTTTCTTAAATATTCATGCAGCCATAGTCCCATAACCTTTTTACTAAGAAGACTTCTGTATGCCTGCCTGTTAATATCAAGAGAACAACACTAAGATATAAAGCTTTTCTAGCTCCTTTAGAAGTCCTTTGTATCATTATAATTCATTACTGCCTTTTGGTGTCTATTTTTACATGTATGGCTGGAAATGTACAGCTGACAGGCTACTGTCAACACCTGTTACAAGTAAACCTTCTTCATCATTTTATCCAAGTGATCTGATGTTACTATAAGAAAAGGAATCAAGAGAATAAAATAGTGACCAACAGTATGAAAGTACTAAAAAATAAAAGCACACACTGTCAGCTAAAACTGTCTTAGAGCACAGCATTGACTCTTCATGGTCTGGGATTCCAATTCTCTTCAAAACAGTGCCTTTCTTAGTGTCAGACCTTGTTTTCCAGCCCATGACAATAATACCTGTGAGAGAATATATGACCTCCTCACAATATTTCTCCTTGTATTGGCCATTTAACAAAGCAATAAGGTAATTCACTAAGGAAGAGGATTAAAACAAGGTTGATGGCTCACTCTTTTTGCAGAGAAGTAATCAAAAGAGGTTCAGACTCTTCCTATTTTATGCAGCCAGAGCAGCTATTAGAGGTCTTCCAAAGTACCTGGAAATGACCCCACTTCCTCTGGGGTTACAGGCTCATTCCAAAGCACGTATCAATTTGGCTTTTGAGACTTTGTAACTGGCATTGCAGATAAATGTCTTTCAAACGCTAACAAAGTTAGATGCTGAAATACTGAGCCAGGTCTTTCATTGTTCTCAAGAATCTAATTTTCATCTTTATTAACTTAGAGGAACAATTCTAGGCTCTACTTCTGCAAGTATCTTTCTTACAGTTTTTTTTTTTTTTTTTTTTTTTTTTTTTTTTTTTTTTGCATGTGCTTTATATAAAACCCATAATATTAATAGTATTTTTTCAATATCTGACATAAGTGCTGGATTTTCCAAATTGGTAATGATTTAACATCTTACAGGAAGGTAATTAATAAGACTTGTGGCTCTACAAGAATTCTTATTTTTGTAATAAGAACATTTAATAATTTTTTTAATGTATTTATTGAAAAGCATTAATGAATATGACTCAATACTATATTTTCAGGGAAGGTAGAACAGAACATGAAAAAGTCCATTCCTGGAAAACAGACATCAGCTCATAAGTAGTTTCAGCAAACAGAACAGTTTTCCTTTCTTTTCCTGAGAAGTGGGTCAAAATCATTATTGCTAACCTAAAACATACAGCTCAGCCCAACTGCCTCATGTCACAAAATATATCAGAAATACTTGCACTATCGAAGTTGCTTAATTTCTCTCTATATTTGAGCTGGAAAATCAATAGAAGAAGCCACACTCAAGGAACTAGCTAGGGCTTCTGGGCTTCATGAAGTCCATGTGCAGGAAGGGATGATGACAAAAGGCAGGACAGATTCAAACATCTCCAGAAAGCTCAGAAAAAAATAAAATCACATTTGAAAAATGTACCTAAGTAGAGCATAATTTCAACTACTCAGGCAGAGTTATGAAAACTGTTACAGGCATGTAACCTATCTGTGGACAGAGAACTTCATGGGCCTAGTGGGTTTTGCAGCTTCCTTATATACAGCAGTGGCCTCTAAGGATACATTTTTTGAGTACAACAAAGTAGCAGAGTTTGGTCTCTTACCATGAAGGCAAATGACATGGTTTGACCATATCCACACCATTAAGCTTTCCTACTTCCCACAAGGGGCTCCATCCACACTTCCTGGGTGCAGAGTAAGTGCTGGCTGGTCTGCCCCTGACCCACACAAGGGAACACCCTAACAGGATGGCACAACTTGAACCCTGTGTAAGCCCATGACCTTTCCCTGTTTAAGTCTAAAACAGACACAGCCTGTGTATAAGTTTACTCTGAGGTACTTTACAGCTGTATATATTTCCATTTACTTCACTGGAATTACCCAGGCAAATAAACACATATTGTGCCATAAAAGTTTTAGAATTATGACTTACGTGCATCTTATAAACAGTTGGTAGATTATTAGCCATTGTCTTCCAGTGCCTGTGGGGAAGATGTTGTGCATTTTGGTTTTTTTACTCCTCTTGCAGCTTAAAAGAGTTTTCAAATCTAGCAATTTTTATTTGTCATTTAAACTTCAGAATGAATTAAAAGGGGTTGGGAGGAGAAAAGAATTCTTTGCTGAATAAAATGTAAGCAGAAAAATCATATAAAAAGAAATAGATAAATGCTATTAATAGAAATGTTAGAGGAGAGAAAAACCATCTGGGAGGCTGACTAACCAGGGACCTCACATTAAACAGTCAGGCAATCAATCACACCAGATAAAATTCATGAGGTTGGTAATCCTTTTCTATATAGCCACCAAACAACATAATTCATTAATACATTGTCAGTATCATCCCCAACTATTATCTGATTCACTCCATAGTCTAATTGAAAAGTAATATCTTAGTTCAGCTTGCACAAACCCTGCAAAAAGCTAAACAGCAATTTTTTACTTACACATAAACAGGTTAGATATGTGTTTTCTTGTTATGCTTTTTTTCTACAGCTCTTGTAGAAATTGCTGTGACCACTACTTTAATACTTCTATGGTTGCCCTTAGAAATACCTATGCGGGTTCAGCTCAATGGTGTTAGAAAGCAGACAGAAGGCAAGAGACAATCCCTAAACGAAAAATCTTTATAAGCCAAGGAAACTTTCCAGGCAAAGGGAAGAAGTGAGGAAGCACTCAACTCATTTTAAAATGAGTAATGAACATTCAGGAAGAAGAAATGACACCCTTACCAGTCACAAACAAAATAAATTCAAATGTCTAGGTCCCCAACCTAGCTACATATGCAACCATGGAATTAGTGCAAAGAATTTTATTGAAGTAAATATTATGGATTTGTTCAGAGAACACATTTCAGACCCTGCTGTATAGGAAACCAGATTTTAAGAGTTATGATCAGAAATTCAGGAAGAGAATAAAATAAACTTGATTGGCAAAAATCATGCACGTGTTGTGTTGTCCCCACTGCTCTGCTCTGGCATGTTAATCATGGTCATACAACACCAGCACAAGAGGTTAGACATTTTAAACCACTCTAAACCAGAATCTATCCCTTATTCCCTCAGTCCCTCCATACACAAGCACACTGGATCCTCACCACAGAGCACCAGGTGAAAGTTGGATCCAGGAACAGCAAAGGAGGGAGCCTGAGCCATGCACTGTGTTTCCCTGCACCCAAGCATGGGAACACAGAGGCCTCACCACCACTCTCAGTCTCCCTTCTAGATCCCAGGTAATAGTAAAGGGGCAGAGTGACACAAGACAGCAAAAAGAACTGCTGCCAGATGGTTTCTGGTACAAACCTTCCACTTCTTTCATCTCCCACACTTAGAGAGCTGCTGGGAATGAAGGGGGCAGGGAAGAAGATGAGACTGTGGGTGGGAGGCTCACTCACAAGTGTCTGGGAGCCACTGATGCAACGAATTCTTCTGAGTAACAAAGCATAAAAAGAAAGGTTATCATCAGAAATCACTAAGTAAAGAAATTTCAAATTGAGAATAAATATTAAAAATCCACAATCAAAAACAGACAATTCAATAGTAAGGGGAAAACATTTGTCTTTTTTTTTTCCTGATCAATAATTTGTCTGGATTTGTTCAATACAGATACTTTCGCAAATAGCATTATCTTTAGGCAGCAAGATAAATCACACAACCTTTCTCTTTTTCTAAAATTTACTCTGCAAATTCTTCTAATTTGCAAGTATTTGAAGAAATCCTAATTTTTTTATTAGTAAAGGAAGCCAAAGATCCTGTACTATACTTTTTAGATGATGAGGCCGGATCTTTTCTATCAGGTGAATAATTTAAGTAAAAAATTTACACTTCCTGGTGTTGTTTTTACATTTCATTTGAAAAGAGAAATGAAAAATGTGAGTGTGCCCCTTTGAAATCTCTCCTTAAAATTCAGGTTACCTAGAAAGTAAGGATCTCTGCATTAAATTATACTGTCTTGCTCTTTTAAAGTAGGACTTTGAACCCTGTTTAAAGCAAGAAATGGGCTGCTTTCCTGCCTAGATAGGAATGGATATGTAGCTGTGCATGCAGAAACATACATTGTCTCAATTTTGTTCATTTTTCAACAAGAGGATCTGTAGCAGCACAGGCTCCCTCTTCGTGTTCTGTGCAGCAGTGTGTTCTGGCCCCAGTGTAAGGGAGCTCCTGCTGCACCTGCCTCCAGCCACATTCAGGTTGAAGCCTGAAATCCTGCCTGCAATTACAGAGGAATATTATTAAGATTTTTCTCATTAAAAATGCATTTTGCAAAGAACCTGAAAAGCTTCATATTTGCTTCTGTTAAAGCCCCGGACAAGAAGACTTTGAAATCCCAAAGAGCTGTGTTGCAAAGAAGCCAGTTTGCTTAGTAGCAAATCAGTCTGGTCTAAATCCCTGATGGTGAATGAGGTCGGAGGACACACCACAATGCGCTCACCAGGCAAGTGAACTCATGGAGCTCCTCAGCTCTGCTTGTCTGTATCCCAAGAACTGTGGGAAGCTCTTAAACGCATTCCCTGCCATTAGAGCCGTAATTTCTAGAAAACCGGACAAAACATTTTCTGAGGCAAATGTACCAGGCTGTCACATGCTGCATTTCCTCATGGTTTGTCATCCAAGCAGTTATGGAGTAATTTCTTTGTGGCTTAAAATTAGGAGCCATACACTCAAGCACCAGGGCTTTTTTAAACATTTCTGTTTCCAGGGAAGTAAACAAGAAATGCCCTCCTCCGTACCTCAGCTTGTTGGAACCGGCATAAATTACATGTAGCAAAAGCATGGGCGAGCACATAACAAATACAGGAACAACTTTTTGGATTTGAAGATTCGAAGTGTTTACTGTTCTTTTATGCCAATGAAAATTGGAATCAAGAAGTTGACAAATCACTTCTGAAGAAGGCATGCAGCGTTCATGAAAACGCTGTGGTTAAATGTGTTTCAGTATCGTTTTTCTTCTACTTAAGTGGTTTATTTATTAGAAGGCACCACAGCTACACCAGTCATTTATTAACCAGTCCATGCGTTGACCAAGCTCCTTTGTTGAGTTGCACTTCATCCTTTCAGCACTAGCAATAGATCTTAGTGTGTTTTTGCTGTACTGTCCATAGAAAACAACCCAGTTAAGTCCTCAATTTTCAGAAACACTACTTGGAACATTCCTGTTCAATCAGCTTCCCAGGCACAGGTTGGCAGGATGCTGCAAGGTTTTTTCTAAAATTATTTCTAAATAATTTCTAAAATTTCTAATAATTTCTAAATTTCTAAAAATGCTGAAAAATCCGTAACATAGACCTTGTGGGCAGCACAGTGACATAACGAAGGATTATATATTTTTATATACATATATATACAGCATATATATTTTTTAATATATTTATTTATATATAAGCATTAAAGACTCCTGCAAACCTTAGTCTGTATTTGGATGGCTGACATTTCAAAAAGCACTGATTTTTCTGACAGGCTCTCAACTGTGAAAATTTTGGACAGCTGGGAAACTGTTCTGGAAAGTATCCACGCTGCCTTTCTCTGTTCCTCCTCTCCTCCCTGGGACCTCTGTGTGCTAGAAGAGTGCTAATCCAGGTGAATCTTCACAAATCCATGGTGGACCTAGAGCATACACATGAGTGAGACAGAAGCTAGCCAATCTCTCCTGTGTCCCCTTACAGTCACTCATCTGCATTCTCACCAGCACAGCTGCCACTGCTAATGTCTTTCTACCAGCCTTCAGGGTACTCTGCATGGATGGAAGTCTTAAATCTGTGTCCTCAGGCAGCCAAGTGCTTTCACAAATTCCAGTCCAAATTTTTTCCACAGTACATGCACAAATATTGCAGCAAGGTAGAGAAATAAATAACTTTTTCCTTGTCACAGAGAGCTCCAGAGCCTCTTGCACATCCTTTCTCACTCAGAACTATGCTTCACTCTTTGGTGAATGGTCCCTTCTAAAATTTCACGTATGCCTGCTATACCTAAAATTATCTTGCAGTGAGAGAATTTCCTATTTATGGACAATCTCGCAGGTTCCTCTGGGATCAAAAAATGGATTATCTTCCAAAAAATGTAGCATGGAGGAGGAATGAAGATCGCTACATCATGCAACACCATCAGAAAAGCATTAACTCCAAAGGGCGTTTTTCTGTTTAGCACTCAGTGCCTCCCGGCCCAGCATTGTTGGAGCAAAGGCCTTCCAGACAGGCTCGACACAGAACTCTGCCCTGCTTCACCGGGGCTGCCAGGAATGCACCTAAAGCAGAGTTCTTTTGATCCTGGAACCCATAACACTGTGCTGTTTCAGAGCTCAGGGCTGGCTACAAAGCCACCCTAAACAGGGTGCCAACTTCCTACTGAGCACTTTGCTGGCACAGCAACCCAAGCAGCAGCAACAGAGGTCACTGTTTTTTCATGTTAGAGCTGCTTACACAAGTTACAGTCACAGCAGCCATAGCAATGTAAACTTACTTTTTGGGATTAGCACTTCCCAAAGTCAGTGTATGCTATTCCTCTTTTCCATACACCTCTTTTGAAAAGGTTATAGTAACAAGTCATCCCTCTTTAGAGGTAGTCTTCTCTTCAAAATTGTTTTGGCTCACTGACTCATCCCTTCCTTGGATGATTCTGACTCAGAGCAGGAGAAATAAAATATATCCATTAAAATGCTTTTTTTGGGGATAAAATGGCACGGATTTTTTTCTTGAGCTATTCATAAATGTTCAAAGGAAGGATCACATTGAATGCCCTGGAAACGGAAGCAATTCTTTTTCTATATAAACTGAGCTGCTGCATCACAGTAGAAGGGTTTTCAGTAATCAAGTAATAGCTTGCAGATAAATGGGGTTTGATTTGATATAAAATCTGGTGCAGATGAAGCTGGAAGCACCTCTAATGTTTTATTCTTGCCATTCCTACAAGCAGACATTGGGTCACTGATTCTGTATTCTGATGCAAAGATGTAGAGAAAAGATAAGTTTTGTAAAGTGTCAGTTACTGAAGACAATTGTTCATTTTGATATTGCAGGCTGATTTTCAGCAATGATTTGAAAGGGATAATACACTCACATAGTATCCTATTCCCTCAGACAAGGGAACCTCTAAGTACTGAACAATTTTCCAGAGAAACAATTCCAGAAATGATCTGACTCACCCATCCAGTTTGGCATTATGGAAATTTTTTTTTAGGTTTAGTGAAGCAGCACAGCCCAGTTGATAGGAAATTGTCTATTGCTTCACAAGAAGATGTGAACTTTCTAGCTCTGAACTTAGGTCAGTTTGATTAAAAGTCTCAGGGTCAATGTCTGCTTTGCTCCCACTCCTTACTCACAGGGAAGGGAGCGGATAGGGGTGAGTTAATGTCCCAAAATCACACCATAAGTTAACTTCTGATGTACTAAAGTGTTCCAATGTGAATGAAAGTTTTCCAGGGACTGTGACAAGGGCTACATAGAAACTACTTCTAAATGCAATAACCAGTAGTACAGATGTGTAGTTTGGTATTCTTGAAAGCTGGTTGCTTGAATTTATCTCCAAAGCTTACATAGCTGGAAGTTCAGGCCTGTTTCAAAGGAAAATAACTTTTTAATCACCCTGTGTAGGGTTTTTTACAATCCTTTTCCATGCCTCCCACATGATATATTCCTTCACACTATGTGTAGATCCTATTTGGATGGAGAAAATAAAACCAAACAAACAAACCAATCTTGTTGAGTGCACAAATATCTTTCCAGTAGTGTTCTGAACCTTGTGAGACATCATCACAGAGCTGCTGCTCTGACACTGAAGATATATACATCCAGAGTAAAAGACTGAAAACACATCTCCTGTGTTTCTTGAGTGCCACACAGATTTCACACTTCCTCTCAAATCAGAATATGTGAGTCAAACTCTGTCTTTATATGCAATGCTGCGATTGAAGGAGCCATGGTAAAACAAGTTAGAAGATTTTTCCAATGAAGTTTAAAGTGAACATTATTTATTAGGAGACTTAAAATAGTCATTCAGTAATCAAAAGCTATGTCAGTTTCTGTCATTCATATAAATGAATGAAGACTTTACATTGTCTTAGCCATACTAGCATAAATATCCGATTCTCCCTGGTGAAAATCTACCTTTTACATGGGTGTGAACTTGCCAGAAGGCCTGATGATGCTTCAGCTTTCCCAACAGTATTTCCTGGGACAGTACTTCAAGTCTCATGCCATGCCCATATACCTGTGCTGTCGCAATCCCTCCTTCCCCATGTATACTCCACACTGAGGCTTCTGTGTTTTTAGACTGCAAGTTAATTCAGATTATGGAAGAATAGCTGTAATGGGGCAAGGAGTTTTATTTCATTCAACAACTGGCTCTAGCCAAAAGTGAATGTTTAGCAAAAATTGCAAAAACTCCAGCAAACACATGGTGGTAATTCATCAGAACACTTTCCAGCTTTCTGGGGCTTCATCCCCATATGTGTCTCATATGTATTAACTCTTCATGGACTTCTCTTGAGTTTTTTAAATTGTTTTTTTGACTTTTGAAATATCTGGAACACCCTATGGCAGAACTACTACACAGTTTAAACTCATGTTGGGTGACAAATTTACTCTAAACCTATAATATTAAATTAATTTGCCATATTAAATGCTAGTTAAACCTAGCGTCTAGCTTATACATTTCTGTTGTATTTTCCCTTCATTTGCTTGGGGTTTTTTGTGGACTGAAGAATCCTAATTTATTCCCTCTTTGCATGGAAGCCACTGCATAATTTTAATTATTCTTGTGACTTGCCTCTGGATAATTTCCAATGGCAATGTATATTTTTGAGCTAGGAAGAGAAGACTTCTACAGAGTATAAGCATGGAATTTTTTTTTATACAATGGCATCACAAAATTTTGTTCTTTTCTCCTTTCTTAGCAATTATTAACATTTTATATGGGCGGTTGGTTGGTTTTTTGATTAGTACTGAGCATCAAGGTGACTTTTTCCCACAACTGTATACTACTTCTAGTATACTAGCCTGTAGCGGTTTCACATTCACCTGCTCGCCTGCTCACACCAGGCGAGAGTGTAGTGTAGTGGTTTCATGAGAATAAGGATTAAGAGAAATGCAAAACAGGCCTAAACTTCAAAGATAAAAATAGTTTATTAACAAAAGACAACAAAATCAAAATCAACGCCCAGGTGGTTTCTTCTTCCCCCCCAGCCCCCCACCCATGATGGTTCCTTTCTCCCACCTCATTTATCTTCCTTTACCACCATCCTTCTCACCAACAACACAGAGAAACAAACTTAGAAAATCCCTGGTCAATTTACCACTCTTGAAATAGGCTTTCATCAGTCCAATTGGAAGAAGAGTCTCTCTTGTCTCACCATGGAGATTTTTCCCACAAGAAGCACCAGTCTCTCGTGGAGTTCATGTCACTGTGAACTCCCGCCCAGAAAGGATATTAGTCGACATGTGACACAAGTCTTCCCTTGGTTACAGCTTTTC
>VZTR01034196.1:48674-82778 GCA_013400775.1 Chaetops frenatus
AAAAAAAAAGTTGTTGTCCTTTAAACCACAACATAGCCCCAAGAACTTCTACAAGAAATCATTTAAGTGATAATATGGTAATAACCACAATGAGATGCTGCGGGGGTCTAGTGTTTCTGTGGGTCTCTCAAGTACAAATTAGTGGTTTCCACTCAGCCATGACATATACATGGCTATAGTAGATGTAGGATATTACAGAAAGTAGAGAAGAACCATATTTGTCTCACTTTGCACCTGAAAATCATGCCACATATATCTACTGTATATGCAGCTGGTACATACATTCTTCTTCTTCAAGCACAAAATCAAAGTGAGACATTTTCTACTTTTTCCAAGTTCCACAGACAATTCAGATTTCTGGATTTGGAAGAAAACCTTTTTACTCTTGTCAAATGTATTGCTGTGTAGCAAATTCAAACACCTTATCTGAAACAGATTTATAAGGCAAGCAAAGTATTGGATTATAAAATACCAGAATTCTACACATAATCTACTTTTTCTTTCATTAGAAGAAAAACACTTTTCAAACTAGCCAGGGAAACATTCTTGTTTAAAATGACTGCATGCAGCTATAATATTTATAGAAAATGCATTTATTCCTAATGGATTGGATAAACCCTGTGGTAGTCCATTATCTGTCATTACTGAATACTTAAAATCAAGAAGCAGTCTAAAATTTTCAATGCATCAATAAACTCTTCTAAAAGAATCACCTGAATACACCAAATAATTACTTATCTGATTATTATATTACAACAGAGGAGACAGGACACAAGTTATCAAACAATGAAATGCTTTTATACCCAGTGTAGTTAGCATGTTATTCCAATAAATGTTTGGCTCACTAAAGTATTTCAAAGCAGATCACAGGCCTTCTTTGATGTCTCACAGCTATTCTTGCAAGGCAGCTCTGAAATTGTTCCATTTTAATCCATTCTGATTAATGGCACAAAATTAGTTTTCCTGACACTGATAATTTTGCTCTGCTGGGGAGTGATTGAAGAGGATGGGTTTTCATCCCAGCACAGCAAATCACTCTCAGCCTGCTGCAATGAAGAATCAACCACCTTCTTCAGCAAATGAGATGAAACTGTAACTTGTTTGCTTTCAATTAACTCCTCACTAGATCGCTCCAGGCCCTCCTGGAATTCCTCAGCTCTCAGACAATAGCAGTGCTCCAAGCTAGGGTAAGATTTTAGGGCACTCAAGTTTCCTGGGAGTAGCCGTGCTCTGCATGAGTCAGGTCACGCTTTTCTCACGCTGTCTGAGAATGCTTTTGGAGAGACTGATTGTGGGGACAAGGCAAGTTGAACGTAAGTGTAGCCTTTTAGACAGACTCAGCATGCTGGTGAGTCAGGTTGGCCGGCAAAGAGAATGTATCAGCAATGCGCAGACTCCGTTGTTCATAAAGAATTCCTTCCTCTGGGTTTTTCTTTCCACTGATTAATATCGTGGTTTCTGAGTTAAGCATTATTGCCTTAGCACTCTGGATTCTGTTCATTTGTTTTCCTGTGTGGCCTTGGTTCCTGTTTTCCACAGGTGCACTCCTAGACCGCAGTGAAAACTGCAGCGCTTGTGAATGAGCCTTTAATGCACAAGGCTCCCCTGTTCATATCTTCATGCAGAACCATAGGAGTATTGCAGTGGTGCTGGGAGTTGGGCCCAGATAGTCCTGTGGTGAGGACTTCAGCACAGGCTGCTCCTGGGGAGGTGTTGTACACATGGGATCACTGTGCACATCCAGAGCCTTCTGAACACAGTAGAGAGGAGGTTAATGCAGATAGGGCCACTGCTTCCTGGGGGCAGACATCAGCCCACACTGAACACAAATGCATAAGGGACTTTCAGGAAAGAAGTGAAGCTAGATACTGGAGTACAATATGTGTGCTTCTAGAAAATTTACAGAAAGCTTGGAAAATATGCTTATATAGATTTAAACTTATAGAAAAACTTTTAAAGAACCTTACATCAGTAGGTAAAGTGTTCTGGTACTTTATGTTGGGCTGGATTTGCCATTCAGTGCACAGAAGGAACTGAGCAGGGAATCTGTTGGACATGCACCACCACAGGTGAGTACATCGGCTTTCGGACAGTTTTAATCACTAGTTTACAGTAGCGCAAACTCACCTCCCTCTCTCTCTGAAGTGATGCTGTTAAAGATTAAAATGAAAACAGATGCCTAAATGAAAGGATAATGAAGATCTTGTTCAGATAAGAAAAGGTACAGTTTGTTTTACATAAGGAGAGTGTGTTCAGATAGTGTGATGAATTCTTTCCACAGATATAGACTCAGGTGTCTGAATCTGCTTCTGGAGGTGAAATTCTCATATTGACGGGAAAGAGAACCTAGAAAATCACCTTATGTTAATTCATTTTGGTGTCTAATTCATTTCAGACCTCTATATTTAGGTGAGATCCTTCCCACATAATATAATACGAAGTCCAGTTAAGTTAAGGTTTATTTTCCCTGGGCTTTAGAATATCAAATAGAAACTATTGTAACAGCTAAAATCATACTGTCACATGGAAAGCATGGACTTCCATGGAATGAATGTGCAATTATGAGAACAACCCAACAATGTCAGAACAATATATTCTTGTTCTACACACGGTCTAGAGGAACATATTACCCTTGTATTAGGTGACAGAGTGGTTCATTCTCAAAACACACACTAAAATCACACCTGCAAGTTAGGCTAGGTATTCTAAATAGAAAACAGGATGATGTGAAGAGTGATGAAGACTGTAAGATTGATATCAGTGACAACATCATGATTATATTAAAATGTAATAGTTCTTATAGTCTAGTTGTTCACACACAATAGGAAAAAATAATATTGTCATCATTATGCTCTCTTTGGAATGCCAACACATGAATATTAAATTCTTAGTTAACAACAGTTGAAGCAGCAATTAGAAAAGGATCAGACAAGAACATCAGTGTCTTCTAAAGGCAGTGAAAAGCCAGGCAGGAACATGGTGCTTATGCACATCCTCCACACAAATTAGCATATTTCCTGGAATTCTTGTGCATTTGCTTCTCTCCAGATTGAGGCCTGTCCTGTCTGTTAAATGTGCCTGTCAAGTCAAATCTGTACCAAAAAATGTCTGTTAGGTAGACTGAAAAAAATAAAGTTAATCTACATGGGTATAGTAATACACATGAATGAATGCGCATGGAGAACATTTTTTCAAATCATCTGCTGAGAATCTTCTGAGATGTGCCAAGCTTTATAAAAGGAAGTGGTAGAGTTGGGGTGGTCAAGTGCTGGTTGAGGAAGATGTTTTGAAGTTTAAAGATTTAAATCAAAGTTAGGATAAAAAGGGGTTTTTTTGGGTCATTTAGCATCTGTGTTTCTGTAGAACAGATGGTTTTAAAAATAAGGCAATTTATCAGCTTAAAATGAAACTTTAATAAGATAATCAAGTTCTACATTCCCAGTATTAATTTGTAAGAGCTTGAATGTGCACAGATATTGCTTGAATAAGACTGCAGGATTTAAAAGCTGGAATCAGTCCACCACTTTGACAGTCTGAAAGACTAGTTTTATTTTGGATTATTTCTTGCCCTTCTCAACTTGGTGAAGAATTATGAATTATGTACTATCTTTTAAGTTCCTTTTCAACAGTTCAGTCAGGGACAAAAAAAGGAAAAGACACTGAGGTAAGGTATGTAATATATCAGCACAAAATCATAGGAAAAATTTAACTTGGAGGGGAACTATGGAAAGCTCTCTTCCAACTTCTTACTCAAAGCTGAATTAATTCAGGTACTCAACGGGTTTCCTTGGGGTCTTGTATAGTCACATTCTGAAAAGCTCTGAGGAGGAAAACTCTGAAGTCTCTCTTTATAACTTATTACAATATTTTAATTCTCCCTCTCTTTAAATGATGTACACATTTTTTCCCTGCGTATCTAGGTAAAATTTACCTTGCTGCAGCATTTTGACATGGCATCTTGTCCTTTCATTGTGTACCTCTATGAGATGAAAGCCTATGTCTTCTTCATACCTTCCCTTAAGTTAGGTCCTGTCCTAGTTAAAGCCAACTCTAACCCAGGATGGCTTTCTGAAGATGGACGGTCATCTTCAGCAACACAGGAATCTTATCTTCAGCAGAACAAACAACACTCTTCTTTCTTTATGGTGTTTTTATATGGCTTATTGTAAACATATAAGCTATAGAACACCTTCATTCTGAAAGTATGCTACTACTGCTGAGCATGCCAGACTCAAAGGATAACTCTGTGTTATAGATCTAAGAAGACCAAAAAGTAGAGAGGTTCCAATAGGCATCTTGTTCAGGAAAAGCATGAAATCATAGAGAAGACTATAACATTAATCATCAGCTATTGCTGTGCAGGCAGGTCTGCAAAACCCACAGCGATCTTGCTATAACTGAAACCTGTAGCCCCAGGGTTCAGCTATCTATTATCCCAAGTATGGCTTGATGGAACCATGCTGTATGACCTCAGTTTAATTTTATTGGTAAAACAGTTGTTAACATTTCTAAAAGTACATGAGCTAAAGTTTAAAAAAATCCTAAACAACAAACCCAAGGTTAAAACACAGAGATGTAAATGTTGAATAATAGTTGGTAAGAGTTAACAGCTCAAGCATGTGAGAGAAAAAGTAGTAAACCAACACAAAACCCTAAGGAAAGAAAGCAGAGCACTGGCAGATGGCAGCTCAGCCAGGACCAGACAGTTCCAAAGAGCAACACAGGCTAGGTCTTCTCCATTTGACTGATGACTGGTTGGCCAATAAATAATTAATTAATACTCTTTAGCAGTGTCTATTCTGCTTGCAAAATATCTTTGTGCATGGTAAAAATACCTGTAAAAACACACAATCACAACAAAGGGGAGTTGCATGGCTATCTTGGATAGTTTAAGACTGATACTAAGATGCTCCAGAAGCATTTAATTCGCCAAAAAAAAATAAAAAATATATATATATATATATATAATCAACACAAACCCAAGTATTTATTATTCATCTGGGTCAGTAGCAAAAAAATTGTGTGCAGTTAATGCCAGTGTCTACAGAATATTTGCAGATACTTTTGAAGGATTTTGTTTTGTTGTGTTTAAGTCTTAGTGGGTGGTTGGGAGTTTGGGGTTATTTCTCACTATCTTCTTCTACAGTTCACCTGTGTGCCAGGAAAACTCTCTTAAATCTGAGAGGTAACCAAGGAAGTGTGGTGGATGCTATGAGACTTGAATGCACAAAGCTGTGGAAGAATAATGCCTTGCCATGACACACAAAGGGCTACTCTGCAGTAAGAAGGTGGCCTAAGCCAGTCTCCCTGCCCAGCCAACACTGAGAGATCTCCTGGGCACAAGGTTGCCACCAGCTCCTTCTGGAGCTCTAATACCACCTTGCTGCCCAGAGTTAAGACAACTTATGTCTGTTTATGAAACAGAGTTCATGCCTAAGCAACAACAAAATATTTTTAGAGGTAAATTTAACATGTAATCTCAAAGATGTCTTGCTGTTTCTGACCTTTCCTTATAGAAATGCAATGCCATGGGAAGGTGTGACCACCTAAGCGCTTCATCAGGGAGTCTAATGGGTGTTTCTTCTTCATAGGTTCTTCATCATTAGAGGAATCAATTGAAAAGAAAAGGATTTCCTTTTAATAATGTGAATATTAATTAGCAAATTGTCACCTTTCAGTGATGAGTTTTGGCATTTTTATGATAGCTTAATGTAGAATAAATTTTTCTACTTGAAAATGTTGCAAATTTCTAAGCAGTTTTGGGGTTTAACCTCAAAAATATGTGTCTCTTGTGGGAATGGCTCAACCTTATTTTTCATACTGTTCAGCTTTATAACATGCTATGTGCATTATTTAGATGAAAACTATGAATAAAGGCATGTATTAGAGTACTATTGACCCAGTGAAATGGAACATTTTCTCGAGTCAAACAAGACGTACCTGTAGTAGTAGAGACCAACAGTTCTTAGCAGTATATTTACCAGCTTAACAAAGCAAGAAAAGCAGGCAGGTAAGCTGGCATTTTGCCTGGTCAAGACTGTTATTCCAAGTACTGCAAGTGCATTAATGAGCAAAAGTTGCCATTCTCTTGATTTTCACACAGTTCCCTTATCATAAAATTATTTTTCAATCTACAGAGTTTGCTGCCTTATATATAACTCCTATAGATGTTTTCCCCAACAAACATGTTAGTTAGATCACACTCAGTGCCTCCAGCACAACGTTCATTGGTTTTTTGATTCCTGTCAAAAGCTGCAGCATTTTTCTGACAAACAGCTGGTGTATTCCCACTTGCCAAAAAAGAGGCAGAGCTGATACGTACTTAGCTACAGTCAGTCTCTGTGATGTAGAAAACTCTGGTTTCAGTGCTCTGTGCCCACACTGTCATCTAAAGGGCTTTAAGAAGTTCACAAGGAAGAGTTCATGCCTCCCATAAACAGGGACTGAGCAAGAGAGCACAAAAAATTTGTTAACAGCAAGGCTAAATGAAACAGTAGAACAAGTGGAGCTTTTTAATATCCAAAACAGCAGTGTGTGAGTGCCTAGCTGACCACCTTTGAAATAAAGTCAGTCATAAGCATCCTTTATCCTTTGCTTACCAAGAAATGGGTTTAGAAGGCCTGTGTTTCCCTTTCACCAGCTGTTGGCAAAACAGATAGTCTTCTGGCACGTGACACACTAAATGTCAAAATCTTCCACTTGACTGGGGACAAACTGGAGTGACTTTCATCAGTCTACTTAGCAGCCTCCTTTCCAGGTGGGAATGGTGCCAGAGGGCAGAACAATGTCCCTGGTCATTAACACAGGCCAGTTCCCACCTGACCCAGTACCCTGCCCCACACATTGTCCTTTTCCCCGCCTGATTTTTGCATGTGGTGTTTGGTCAAAATCTAAGGGAAATAAGCAAATCAGTAGAGAGACATTATAGAGGACAGTTGAGAAAAGAGTGCTCAAGGAGATTCAGTTTTCATTTTTGTTTATCAATGAGCAAAGGCACTAAACCAGAAAGATGGGTGAAACTGCAGTATGAGAATCAGCAGTTTCAGTTCTTCTCGATCTGAGTAAACAGATCTCATGTTTTGGCTTAACAATGGTATGAGACCTTTGAGTTTCACTTTGGGATCATCACTCAAAGCAAGCCAGAAGCTCAGGATGAATCTCAGCTGGAATCAATGACTTTTTTCTGAGCTCAACACATTTGGTATTAGTCAACACATAACCTAATTGAACAATCTTTCTCCAGATAAGGGAGAGACATTTTATCCAGTACTATTTCTTTTCAAACAACATTTCAGATCATGTTTTCATTTAACTGTACCAATAGAATTTTCATTGGAATCTTAAATAAATTCAGGTTTTGATTTCCACCTGGCTATATTCCAATCTTTGCAACCAAAAGATCACTAGAAAACTAAGGGCAAACAAGAATCTAACACTGGAGACCTGAGTTTTCAACTACATTTTATGAATTAATTACGCACTTTTTAATACCTTCTTCATTATAGCGGGATTCCTCCCTTGAAATTTTATATATTTTGTTTCTGAAAATTTGAAATTCACTCCTTGAATGTATTAGGAGAAAAAGAGAGGTTGTAGTGGTTTTAGTTTGCTTCCTCACACAGGGAACTAATTTATGTAGTGAGTTGAGCATTTTGGCCTAACACCACTACACCTACTAAACTTATTTATTCATTTTCTGCTGTGAGATAAGGATTAGGAGAAATGTGAAGCAGGCTCAAAACCTTAAAGAGAGTTTTATTAACAGAACTAGAACAAAAATAATAAGAATCAGAATGAACCTGCACTTCTCCTCCCCCTACCTCATCTTCTCTTTCCCACTAACAACGTAACGAGATAAAACGTAGAGACTTTCAGTCAGTTTACCACCTCTAAAATAGTCTTTCTTCAGTTCACTTAGGGAGAGCAGTCTCTGTTGCCATGTCATGGAGACTTTTTTACAAGAACACAGTTCTCTCGTGGCTCCAATATCACAGCTAATCAGCCACCTGGAAAAGGAAGTCTGTTTGCAATGTGAAAGTCCCTTCCCTCGACACACAGTTCTTCCCACAACTGCTTTCGAGGGATCATCTCTATCTACTGGGGTACTATTTTAAGGATGAACTGTTCTAGCAGAAAAGCAAAGGGTCTTCTCATCTCTCTGTCTAGAAGCAAAGTTTCTTCTATCCCTGGAGAAGGGTTCTTTTATTCTATATCTGGGAGCAAAAATTCTATCTATCCCTGAGGCAAGGGTTCTCATCTCTCCCATCTCTGTGGCAAAGTTTCATCTCTCTTATTCACATTTCTCATAGACCACAGCTACTTCAACATCTGCTTGCTTCAGCATGGGTACCTTTGCTCAGGCTGCAGTTAGAATGGCCTTATGAAAGAATTTCAGCTTTAAAGCATCTCCTCTTTCTCCTCCCTCTGGGCTCTGGTTCCTCCTTCACTGACCTTGGGGTCTTCATGTTGGTTTCCACATGTGCCTTTACCCTTTCTCTTCCTCTTACTCAAGAAAGGATTGATGTCTGTAAGTATAATCTGTATACTGTGAGAGTTACTGTCTCTCCTGGGCCCTGTTGTTGGTCACATGATCTCTGCTGGGCAGAGGCGGAAGCTGCTGCAAACTTTTCCTGGGGAGATGGGGAAGGCAGGAATGGCAAGATCTCAGCAGCCAGGCCAGGATTCAGCTGCGGCAGGATCTCAGCTGCGCATGGCTCAGCCAAGTGGGCTTTGCCCGGCCCAGCCCTGCAGAGCAGGCAGGGCCCGACTGAGAGGGCCTGGGCCTGGGCCTGGGCTGGGCCTGGCTGGCCCCTTCGGGCTGCGTGGGCCCCCTTTATCTGTTCAGAAGTCGGAAGCAAGAGAGAGATTCCTGGGCTTCTCTTTTCTTAAATGTCAATCACACAGGTGTACTCAGATTCTTAAATGACTAAACAGAATGTCCATCTTAGAACTAGTCAGCTAATGGGTTCTCCAGTCCTGAAGGAAGCAAAGTTCCTCACAGGTAAAAAATTACTTTGTCAAACCACAACAGAGGTGTATGTTGTTTCAGCTTAATGAGAGCAAAATAACAAGTAAACTAACTGAAATATTAAATGTGGGGATTTTTCAATATAAAAGGACATCTGGCTGTAGATATTTTGTGAAGTTTCATACCCTTTATATCAAAATACAACAGTACAAATAGATAATTCAGTAAATCAAAGAGCTGAGAAAACTGTACAAATCCTAGACATATTGTGGTTTTGTGCCTAGCTAATTTCATGATATTCTCATTTCAAATTTTTTTTCAAGATACAAAACCACATTTGGGAATTCTGGGATTTTTAATCAATTTCATGTAGGCAATAAGTAAAGAGGATATATTGACATAAGCATAGTTTGTCACTTTTATCTGTTTTTTAATATACTACAGATACCTTGGAACAACTCATTGTAGCACTTACATGTTATAAGAGAAAGAGACTAATTTAATAATTAAAAATACTTTATTTCTATTTGAAACTGGATCAAGCAAAGAGAAAAGGAACCAAAGAGAAGACAACCCTTCAAGTACTAGGTTAATTCAAACCCTCTCACAATGGTCCCTTCAGGAACTTTCTCAGGCATCTTCCATTTGTACAGCTATTACCTAGGTTCCATACTCTACAGTTGCTCAAGTTATCTTGCAATAGGCTTTAAAGACCTGCAGACCTAATTCATTGAAAAATATCCATGCCCATGCAGGGGGCTTGGAATCTCTAGGGTCCTTTTCAACACAAATCACATCTGATTTTTGATCAGGACTCACAGAAAGAATTTGATTCTGCAGCCAAACAGACACTGAAAGATATCAATACATCTATAATATCCCCTTTAAAATAACATGGTTGTTCAAGGAAAAAATTCACGAGTGTGGTCTCTGGTATTGAAATTTTTCAAGCCTTTTCTTGAATTATTGTTCAAATTAAACCAAATATATGCATAATATATATCCCCAAGGTAGGTAGAATAAGATGAGATACACTTTTAAAACTATTTGGATCTGAAATATTTTCCTAATTCTCTTAATGTTACAACATTAAATGCAGATATGCTCTGTGCTTATCATTAAAACTTTTGTGAACACAGGCAACAGAAGACAAGAAATTACATTCTTTCCTTTTCAATATTGAATCTCAGTGGGAACAGTTACACCACTTTGGTGGTAGCTAAACCTTTGAAAAACCTCTCTGTGAGTTGAGAAGAAAACCTCTTAAGAGCAGAGTTGAAGAGAAATCTTCTAAAATTTCTTTTTCATGTACACTGTAACTCATTCCTTTCTTCTTAAATGTATTATTCCCATATTTCTCCAAAGGGCTTACTAGTTATTCATATCATCATGAGTAACACTGAGCATCTGGTTAGAAGTTATCATGCTTTGGGAATACAAATCTTATGTAAGAAATTTTGCTTAGGAAACTTTGGCTGTGCTATTAAAAATTAATTCATAATGCTGACATACAGCTAATAATTTATGATTAGTGTTTTTTGTTTATCAGTTACTTTATCCATATACACACACTTGTGTGTTCTTTCCTGAAATAATTTGTTGCTCCTATTCAGTAATTGGTCATTTAAATGAAATATGCAAATTTAAGTTTGCTAATCGTATTGGATTAGATAAGGAAAACTGACTTGGCTCTGTTCTTTGTGATACTTCTAGTATAACTATTGATTTTCAGTAAATTACAAGGGTTTCAATTCCAGATCCTAGTAATCTGCACCTCAAATGCATGGTAATATTGACCCTTCTTTGTGGTTGTTTTGCCCATTGCTTTCTGTCACAATCTCTGGTCTTCTCAGTAAAGGTAATTTTCAGAACCATTTGCCTAATGAGATAAATTCAAGGAGGTTGTCTGACAATTCAAAGACAATTTAAAAAGACAAGTTTTCAGAGCAGGAAAATGTTACTGCAAATGTGAAGACCACTGAATATCATTTAGGGGCTATCTCAAGTGCTCAGCCTTCTAAATCTAAGCCTTTAAATATCTTGGTAGGGCAAAGTGGAGATGAGTCTCACTCCTCCACATCGAAAGCCAGAGGGGTATGCACTCTGCAGCATCAAAGGAACTAAATAGGAACTGAAAACTGTACTGGGTCAGAAAGTGGCCACCAAAGGAGCCTGATTATAGAGCTTCCCTTTGATCTTATGAATTTTTTTAATATCTTTAAATTGTATTTTAAAGCAATTACTGAACAAAAAACTTCTCTCCATCCTTGACAAATTAATTACTGTGCTCCAAAGCAACAATAACACTGTTACTAATAACAGGCAACTGTATTTTACAACTCTGGTTTGCTCCTGAGATCTTTCCTGTAGGTGTTTTGAGAGCTGATATGCAAAGACCCTGGCAAAGAATCTGACCAGAGGAGACTGGTGTTTAGCCCCACTAAATTTGCAGCTGTCTCCACGCCAGCATCAAAATATTGCTTTAACAAAGGAAAAAAAGACAGCAGGTCTGAGTTGCAGGGTGTACTCTTCCCAGCCCTGTGAGCAGAGAGCCTGCAATGAAAAGCCCTATTATGGGGCACTTTTAAACAAGCATTTATAATATAACTCTACTAAGTGAGTCACGTGCTCCTTTAAAATACAGAAGAACATTTTAAAAGCCACCATACCCAAAATGCCAAAACCTTGTAGTCTGTTTACTGTTCTGCTTATTGGTTTCTAATGAAGCCAGAGGGCACAGACACGTTTCCTAACTACCAAAGCTGGCATGTCCTGTGAATCACTTACACAAATGGCAACTTTTGCTGAGAATGTCAGGGTGAAAGGCCACGGTCCCATCTAACCATGTGCTGTGCTAAAAAAATGCATCATCTTTTTTCGGTCCAATAATGAATACTGCTCTAGCACTGCTGCTGTGTGGTCAGATAGAGTGTGCCCTCACAAACCTGTTCTGCACCTCCTGGGGGAAATTTGGCTGCTCAGTCTGAATGGTTCAACACAGCAGCACTTTTCTTTACTAATACCTTGCCTGTCAGCTGGGCTACTTTGGCAAAGTTTTTAATTACTAACCTTCGTGCCACAGGCAGAGACTCTTTGCTAAGTCTCAACTTGGAGAGGTAGGGCCAGGTTTATTAGGTTTTGTTCGAAGAACAATGGGCAAATTGCCCTTTCCCTCACTCTCTTGCAAAACCAGGGACCCATAAGGAAGCAATGCTAGCAGTAGCATGGTAATGATGGGGTCAGTTGGATGAACCAGAGACTTTATTTTGTGCAGTACTGGTAGAAAACTTCTGTTCCTTCTTTACCTGCAGGGAAGTATCTTCTTGTGTGAAGCACACAGTCTCTAGTGACTCCCAGCAACAATAAAATGCCTCCATCTTATTTGTAGAAAAATGCCAAAATCAGTTCCTCTTTAGCATAGAACACCTATATAATATCCCAAACAATTTATAGGACTATTAAGTTACACAGATTTGATTTGATTTGCTTGTGTTATTTTGGAATAAAAGTATGTGCCACAATGATGATTTTCACAAGTGGATTTTACTGCTTCAATATCTTAGGTTAGCACTTTAATATCCTTTTCACTCATCAGACATACAGCTGGAACTCAGTGGCATGCCAATGCTAATAAGCAGCTTCTGGGCTAGAGATAACATTAACTTTTATTTGGTGCATCTGAAAGAACTACAGATTCTCTGTAGAAACTCTACAGGTGTATTTTTCTCTAATAAGCAGAATAACATTATTTTCTCACATTAACATCTTTATCAGTAAATTCTTCTGAAAATATCTAAGCTTAACCACTAAAATAAAAAAAAAATAGCTTAAACAATTTGATGTAGGAATTTTTAAAATTCAAGTTTATATTTATCATTTTAATGTAAATTTTCTTCAGAGCTCAAGCCACAATTGACTTTTAAAGAGGTTAAAGCAAGCAAAAAAATAGCACTACTTTAATCTGAAAACAGTTGCTTTGTAAATTAAATTATACTTTCATGAAGTAGCAAACACACAGTTACATGGGGTTCTCATTTGACGAGTGCTAAAAGTCAATTCCTTGAACAGTTGAACTCATAAGGATTTAATCATTCTTACAGAAAACTCAAAATAAATATGATCTCGAGATGGCTGTAAATACAGTATTTCTAGTGTATAACACATTATTTCCTCAAAAAAAATTATGAAACCTGAATTTAAAGGGTGAAGTCCACAAACATCTTGACTATGTATGTTAGGAGATACACTCAACATGGATTACTATGTTACAAATAACCAATTTTCTGAAAAGAAATACGAAAACTTGCAAAAGATATATGTTGAACTGAAAGCATTTTTTTCCAATCCAGGTGATGGGATGGAAATCATTTTATGGTATGGCTGCAGGAAATAATAAATCTTAATTTTTCTTTACACATATGATTTATAAGCATAGGTAAGAAAAAATGTTTCCAAGTACTCCATCTTCATCTTATTCCACAAATACATTGATTACTTTCTAGCAAGATATTCAAACAATACTTTACTGCAACTAAATCTTTAAGTAACACAAGTGTGATGAGGCCTGCACTAGTATGAAAAGAAGAAAAATTATTCTCCCCTCTATATTTCATTGACAGAATATTTACTGGAATTAATTATCTACAAGAAAATAATAATTCTTTGTTGGAGTGGATATGGTCAGTGAAGCTCAACATGTTTTGTTTTTATTCTATTTTATTTGGGATAGCAAATTTCGTAGTATACATAAAATTTTTATGAAAAACCGGCAGAATGTATTCTCAGTATCAAAAGATATTCAATTACAGCCATTTTTCTCAAAGGAGCTTGTAGTTAAACTGAAGGCAAAGTCTAATCAAAAGATTGTAACTAATATGGTAATGTATTTTGGGCCCTGTTAGGCATGGCAGAATCTCTTTAATAATCTTTGCAGAGCCTAATAAATTTAATTTAAAGTAAACTCATAAAGAGTACAGAGGCAGAAAATGTCTTTCTCTTGTTGATGGATATCAAGAATTTGCAAGCACTATGAAATAAACCAGACCGTGGCTTCCAATTTCTGATCAACATAAAATCATCATATCACACCATGTTTTTACAGTAAACTTTTAAAATGAAAGACCTCCCTCTTCCCCACTGCAAGATATCTTAACCAAGATGGAAGCCTACACAATCACACAAGGGCACTCTTCCTCCTGTAGCTGGCTGAGGTAGCAGGGCCTCCAGTACCACCTCCTGTCCAGTGAGAAGGCAGAAACAGAGGAAATCCTCCTTTCCAATGTACTACATTTTTTCCTGTTCTTCAGGCCACCCTTTAGAGACCGTTCCTTTCCCTCACTTTTTGTAAATGTTTTGCACCTACTTCTGGTCATCTTTTTTCACCAAAAAAGCCTCTCCATTTCATATTACTTTCCCATCTTTCTCTCTCTCTTTGATTATATTCCCACACAACACCTCTAGCTCTCTGCTTACTCATCCTCGGTCTCCTCCTAACTCCTCACATCTCCTCTCTCCCCAGTCTCCCTGTCTTCCACTAAACTTCTCCCCAGGCTTCCTCTTGCCCTATTCCCATTATTCTATATTGCTGACAGAAATACCTACCCAGTCACTTCAGAATTGAGGCAGGTAGGTAGGCAAGCAGACTCCAACCCTTTTAATGGAAGGGAGGGAGAAAGGCATCTCTTTTAGCAGGCATATTGTTATATAATAAGGGCAGGAGAAGCCAACACCACACGGTCTCCAGAACTGCTCTGATAGTTTATATGAGATTTATCAGTTTACTCGAATCAAATATGAGTTTCCTCTGATATTCTGGCAGCAGATAACAGAAAAACTGAGAGATCTAAATGGGAGTGAAAAGTATCACAGAGCAATCCAAAGCTTGAACACAGGGAAGAATAAGATAAATTAGGTCAACTCTGCATCATGCGGCTACCAAAAGCCACAGATCAAGGGCCCAGTCACCCAGATGCTTCACTGAGCCCGGAGCTCCAAGTTATGAAAAAAATCTCTTTAACTGAGAAAGAATTACAGTGACTTGACATGATTCAGTGTCATTCTTCAGTTGTTCTTGCAGGAATGTTGGCATAAAATGGAAGCTTGCCAACGTAAAGCTGGATGACAGCAAGAGTTTCTGTGGGCAGCAGGTCATATCCTAAACAGACTTCAGCATAGTGCAGGATATTGCTGCAGATACTGAGAAAGAGTCCAGCAGAAGTTGGGAAACTGAAGCAGTGCTGTTTTCAAAGTAGGTCACAAGTTTCACATCTCAGGGGAGACAGCTCATGCACATAATAGGATACATACATTCTAAATCAACACAATCCATGGAAATATTTTGAGAAACAGACACCTCTGTATTTCTCCACGTTTGAAAATCGTTAGCAGGAGGTTTGTCAAAGACAATTCTTGTGATCCACATCTCAAACTTTCTATGGAAGCTGTGTGGACAAGAAATACAAAGATAGCTGATAGCTGGTGAAGTTCTTACCAAGGAAAAATTTGTTATGTGTTGTTGTCGGCACTTTCTCCAAGTCAGTGTGCAAAAGAAACCATTGGACAATCAAAACATATGTCTTAAACCTACTGCTAATAACATGAATACTTCAGCACACAGGTATCCAGTAGATTGTGGCAGGAAGGATTGAAAACCTCGAGAGAGAATGGTAAGATAAAGCTGTCCTGAGCTGAAAGATACTCTCATAAATTCTACTTTTCTAGACCATTCATGACTAATTTGTCTGCAAAATTATTGGGTAGGTTTCATGGGCAACTTGGATGTGGTGCCATCCAAGTACCAGGCAAAAACAGTGTGTGTTCAGATCAGAGTGATCAGCAAGCCCTTGTCATAAAAGCAATAAAAACATAATCACAGGGAATGGAATGAGATAATGTTTAATGTTTTTAAAACCGAATTCAACTGAACCTCTGAATGACCACCTGGAAATGGGAAAGAGAGGAAATTTCACAAAGTCCTTTGAGGAGAGGAAATCACTGATCAAAAGAAACATGTTGCAGCTGTTTCACCATCGCTTTGGATTAGGCTGAAAGAAGAACAAATGATGCAGACAGTGTAGTTACTCTGGCTTTGAATTTGAAACATCATCTCTGCAGGGACTTTAATATATCCAATTGAAAAATGCACATTATGTTCACCTAATGTCAGCATTACCAGAAGTTAGTTTTTTCACAATGTAGTCAGAGGTTTGATGGAAAATATAAGGCTCAAACTACTACTCCCTTCAGAGGCTGTCTAAAAGCAACTGAAGTACAAACTGTAGAGGAGTCACATAAAATAAATAAAGTCCTTTAATTGCATGGGGAAATTTGCAAGGAGAAGTAGAAAGGTCATTCAGTTGATTTACTGATAAGTTAAATAAGTTCAGAACACATTCAAAATGTGTACTACTACATCTAAAGCGAATGATACAGATCTATCACTTCCTAGTATGTGCTAAACGAAGGGATCAGAGACAGACTTTCAGGACTTCAGAGAGTACTAAAATCCTGACCTTTATAAACACAAAAAACCTCATCTCTTTGCTATGCACAAATTAAAAATTATGCTACGTTTTAGCACAAGATGGGCACAATATTTGTTCCATTTGTCCTTGTTTTTCAGGGTTTTGTGTTGATTCTTAGGCTGAATCCTTTTGTGCTGGTAAATAGATTCAGAGAAAGGATTCAACAAAAGCATTTAGCTTTTGAAAGAGCCTTTCAGTAGGTTATTCCTGAGAACAAAGAGAAGATAATGATACCGCTGGTGTTCACAGGATACCATGCTCCTTTTTTCCTTCTGTCTTCCTACTGTTTCAGCTTGACTTTACATGTGGCATCAAGAGAAAAAAAACCCTGTGACCAGTACAATTATCCAATACCATAATTATTTAAACTAATGGGATTCATATTTCATCTTCTTCCAAGAGCATGAGGGGAAATGTTGTTCTTGTTCTGACATTTTCTAATGTCTAAGAAGTATAATTCCAGGAATGCTTCTGTGACTCAAAGTGACTCATTGACTCTTTGAGAAGCTAAACAAGAGAAGAACTTTATGAAGAATTCATACTGTTAATGTCATAAAGAGAAAAAAACCCTTCTTCAGAGGTTCTGAAACAAGCCCAAATTTGGCGCGCAAGTTTAATGGGGAGTCGAGGGCAGGAGGAAAAGCAAGGGAGGGCTTTGGCCGTGCCGGTAAGGAGCGCTTCCCCCGCTCGCCCTCCAGCGGTGCTCCTGCTCCCTGCAGCCCTGGTGGCTCTCACGGGGCACAGCCCGCTCCTGCCGGGAATTCAGGGCTCGCAACTTTGCAGCGCGGGGCAAGTAAACAACTTCACCTGCAGTAGATTAAGGATTAAATGGGTGTTTGACTGCAGAGTGCGATGCAGCCTGGTACAAAGTAATTCACAAACCTTTCATTCACATGAGTTTTCAAATCCCACACGATGACCAGAGTCATTGTGATCTGTGTGTTTGATTTGTGCCTGTCTCCACTCGGCAGAAAATGACAGTTTAATAGAGTTGAGACAGCACATTTGAATTATTCTCTACTAAAGGACTATTTTTAACTTGATGTGAAACTGGTATTTTTATGGTGTGGCAAAAGAGAAAGTTTATACATTCAGTCGGTTTAACTTCAGTCTCTTCCACACTTTCTAACTTTATTAAAGAACAAATGCAGAAGCATCAAAATACGTCAAAAATAAAATGTGTGTTTATTCTTTGGTGTAACATTGGAATGAAAACTCCTGGAGAGCACCTGTTCACAAAAAGAATACAAATAGTTCCTGAGGGGAACAAACCTTAGTCACTGGGAAATAAATATATTGAACAGTTATCAAAGAAGCAGGTCAGTAGTTTGTTTGAACTCAGAAAATTCCTTTCCTAGCATATTTGAAAATATAGAAGTCACTACAGAATATAAGCAGGAAACAGACTTCTAAAGGTTTTGCTTACTAAGTAACTTCTGTTTAAACTGAACTAGAATTATTGGTTTATAAATCCTTTAGGGCAGAAATTCTTCACATCTACATAGATAAAATCTAACAGAATGCAGGTCCATTATGAACATATTTTGTGAATATAAAGCACACTACAAAGGTAAGTAAATATTAAAACACCCTTATGCATAGATTTGTCAGAATGCACCAAATGCTATAAAGGTCAGCATTTTTGCCCACGTTTTTGCTCCCAATACTCTTTCTACTGTAGTTCATCACAATTCAGTCTGCAACCCTGCAAGATATGAGTGCATTAGTGAATCTGTCCCTCTCCCTACGCAAGCATAAAACTCCTGCCAAAATTGCAAAGTTTTTTTCATTGCAATATTGTAATATTCAAGCAATATCTTTTTTAGACAGCAAATGAAGTAATGCTGTAAGTAGAAGATGTGAGGTAAATTCCCTTCTGCTTTCTTTTACTCTGTTCAACAGGCAATGGTTGTAAGTTTAAAACACAAGAAGTGACAAGAAGTTTTAAGGTAGGAGATGACCCAGCCCCTATATCAAAACAGCATAATTCTAGCCTACTTGTGATTCTACCAAACCTCTCATATAGATGGATTTTACCTAGGCAAAAAACAGGACTTCTAATGCTGCAAACTGCTCTTCTAGTTTAGTAGAGTAACAGCAGCACCAAGGAATGGTTCATTAACCTCAAGGTGTTGCACTGACACAGCTACATTATAAATAATAAAGGTCTCCAGTGCAGATAGTACTGTCGGTTTCTACCTCTCCTGTCCCATTATTAGCTCTGTAATTTCTGCTTCTTTATTAAGGTCTGAATTCACAGCTTTCTAAATGTCCCATGACAGTCAGGTTTAAAAGCACAAATGGCCCAACCTGGGCATCATAAACATGAAGACCATCCCTTTATCTGGAAGAAGAGAATGGCCAAGAGATAAATTTCTAATCCCTTATGAAGCCCTCTAAGTGAATATGATAAAATCAGCTTCAGAGCAAATTATTTTAAATTGCACTGCAGTTGCTATGTAACTTAAGAGGCTGGATCTGCGCTTCTTGTCTGACCATGCTGTCAGTAAATCAAGATATACTCTGGTCATAATAATTTTAAAAGGATGCATATGCATACCCATTCTGATAATTTTGATTAGACATTATCTCAAGGTTTCTGAAATAAATCTCCCTTTATACCTGCCTAAAAGAATACAGAAACTCCTTTGTTTTCTGCCTATAGCTGTGCTTTTGTTTAAAAAATTGATCCAGCTTGACTTTATATTGAATTAGATCTCAGAAGAGTGATCCGAAGCCTGGAAAGCTTCTCCCTGGATTTATAAAGCTTTATATCACAAATGTCCAGAGCACAGTATCCTTTTAAGAGCTGAGATATTCAACCCTGTGCCCATTAGAGGCTATATAAGTTAATGTCAAAGGATTCCCTTCCCAGGTTAACTGCTTCAGAATTAAACTTTCAAATTAAAATACTTTGCCAATGCATCCCACTAATACAACTGTTGAGATAAAAACTATCTTTAAGGATATATAAGAAAACAGAGCCACACTTCAGAGCTTTTTGAAATCCACATTAGTGGTTATAACATGCTGTGCACTGTATGTCTGACTAACAGACAACTTTAAATACTTTTTGTGTTTGAAATAACTCTAATTGCCTCGGTGAAAACCTAATGAGTAGCCTGTTATAGTCTCCAAAGTTTTCTCTCAGTGTAATATTTGTGTTACTTTAGGCAGAAGGAAATAACATCTTCGTAAAGTTGAGTTTTCATGTGTTTAGATACACTTTTAAGTGTATTTCTTTAACAATATTTGAAAATACTTCTTTCTACTTTGACTATTAAAGCATACAAGAACAGAAATACTGGGAAATCCTGAAACAAACATTGGAAAAGGTCAGGCTTTCACAGCAAATTTCTGTAATTATAGATTTGCTACACATGGACAGGCTGCAGTAAATATTTCTGCTAACAAAACTGCAAAGCATAATGAGTGGAAAAATCTGAACTGCTCACAACACAAGAACAGCTATGAGGTCTCTAATTGGGGAAAATTAATTCATCAGAAAAGTTCAGTCTGCTATCCTGGATTCTGAGATTTACAGTTGAAATTCCAAGTGACTCAGGTCATCTTACTGAACTATACATGACACTCTATATCTGAATTGTTCTAAATTATGGCATGGGTATGTTATAAATGGTTCCTTTCATTTAAAGCAAGAGTTATCTTGCACTGTGTGCAGTGCAACTGAGACGAGGAGACTAGTTTTCAAAATCAGCTGAATATTTTTCTGTACCCTGGCTAAAGCCAAGCTTTTGTCTAATTACTGTAATGCTTTCACTCTGTTATTTCTTTACTTCAGAGTGGCATAAATGATTGCCTCTTGCTGGTGAGCTTTGGATGTAGAACTGGGGAGAGTCTCAAAGTCTGGAGATCATTTACTAAATCTACATCTTTTCAGACTGGCTAAACATTGGCACAAACAAGAACATTAATCACCTTCATGACTAATGTTTGTTAGTAACATTTTTAAGTTCAGAAACACAGCAGCTCAGATTATCCATCATTTGAGACAACCAGTCCTTCAGTTTCTGGACAAATGAATGTTTACAGGTAGAAATGCTTTATAAATCTGATATTTGACAATAACTAACCTGGGATCTGGGAATCTTTCCCACTCTTACATCAATATCCATGCTCTGTATGCCCAGTGAATATTTGTTGAGATAAGACTCAAATGTGTACATATCATTGCCTCTCCAGGCCTTGAACAGTCACACTGCTTTCACTGGTAAAATACAATTAGGTGGGATCCACTGCCTCCCTATAAAGAGGATGGGAGGGATCAAGGGTTTTGGGTCACCGGCAGAGCAAGCTAGTCCCATAGTTTGGAAACAGGAAGGTCTCTGTCTAGTAAGAGATAGCTAAGCAAAAACAAAGGCCTTCCTAGCCTTCTTCCATAAGTGAAAATACTGTGTCTCCTAACCTAGACAATTGGTTCTTCTTAAATGAGACTCTTCAGCCATTAAGGCGTGTAATTAGTGCTCCCTTACCCATTTTCCTGAAAAACACTTGGAGAAAGTTGCAAAGAAATTTAATGTCTTATGAAAACTCTGTGGATATTTCAAGGAGTCAGTAACTAAAGATAATGTGGCATGATTAGTTTTCAGATGGTTAATGTTTTCTTAATTCAGGGAGAAATCCTGGTCCAAAATCCTTTGAGTAATGGGCACTGGACTCACTGAGTGCTCTAGTTTCTTCAGAATACAGAGATTCATTGTATTGAAGAGTTACTAATTAATGGTTATAATAGTGTACAACAATAGTGTGTGACTGAACAGCTAATTGTAGTTCGTAGAAGGCAAACTGTTTTTGAAAGCCTTCTGAAAAGTTTATATTCTCGAGTCAGATTTTCTCACACATTGCACTAAAAACACTAGCCTTGTTTACATTCCTTCTTGGAGAAGGAAAACTGATGGACTGGTCACTTAACCAGTCTGGTTGAAAGGTGGGATTTCATCTTCCAATCCTCTCTCACTTTGCAAACCCTATAAATTGTGTATCCATAATAAACGGGCTCTCTTTTTAGGGACTTCTGCTGTTCTCTTGATTGTGGTGAAACCGTGTCCTTCTTTCATGTCCTGTTGCCACAGCAAACAACTCCTGAAACCAGCTGAGCTGGCTGCTACTTTCTAATACAGTGATGAAGGTCAAAATGGCAGCTTTAAATGGTGAATAAATGCTTGGTTTAATGTTGAAAGAAAAGAAAGAAAGTATTAAACTCTATATTCTTTAATAGTTTTTAACAAAGCCAAACTTACAGACTACTCAGAGACACATTATTGATCTTCCAAAACACAATTTCAGAGCCCTGGGGGAAGGAAGCAGCAGCCATAGTGTTAAACACCAATGCAATGCCTTTGCTTTCAGAGAGAAGTAAAATTTTGACTCAAATGAAAGAGAACTTTTCTGTAAAAGACAGTTTATATAATTTTTGGTCTATGTAAATCTCCTGTTAATTCATTAGGACCTTAAAGAGGTTTAAATGGCAAAAGTCTCTCAGCTTATCTTTGCGCTTACCTGGAGTAACAGTGTTCTACCAGAGCTTGGTGATATTATCGCCCAAAGGGCAGCAAGATATAGAAGAGGTCACAAGAAGTCTGCCACTCACACCACATACTCCATACCCTGAGTTGTCCACAGCTCACTGTTTCATTCATTTTATCAAGCGATTTACCAACTTGAATTGGAAAACTTACTGCTCACTCCAGTTCCCTCTTTCAGGCACAGCTTTTTTCTTCCCAGAACCATTGTACTGAAAGATGTGTCATGTGAGCAGGGCCAGCAGAACCTTCCCTGCTACAGGCCCCAGAGAACACTAGTCAAAGGCGTACAACTTTGTTCAACCTGGAAATATGACAACAGATTATGACAGAAAGGTAAAATATCCTAACTTTAGACTGGGAAACAAGAAAAACAAGTGAGAATGAGTTCATAGTGGAGAATGTTTGCTAAAAATTCTACCTCATTTTTACATAGATTCAGCACTGCCTGCAATCCCCTTCCACCACCTGGTTGTGAGAGACAGACAAGACTGCCTGCTTAAAGAGGAGAGAGGGAAGGATGCTTAAAGGCATGAAAGGAAGCAAGTGGCATAGTCCTTCAAGAGAATTAGATGTGCCTGTCTGTCACCTCTGCCTTGAACCCAAAGTGCCTGTCTAAGGAAGCTGTTCCACCTCTCCTCTCTTATCACAAAAAGACCCAAAAGCCAGTAAGAATGGTACATTCCCATCTTGGTGTGATGATAGTGAGACCTGAGGAAATCCATGCATTATCCTCTATTTCCTAACCCTCAGGATCAGTAACAGCAGCAGAACCAGCACAGTATGATCCATGATCACATGGATAATCTGGCTCGTTTCCTTGGGAAGCAGATGAATATTGCACTGTGGAACCTCAGTAACTGCCAGAAGCTAGCTAAGGCAAAGGACTACTTTTCCCCAGCTGTAAATAAGGATTTTCAAACTACAGTTTTCTGTGTGGTTCTTAGAGAAGAGGTGTTGCCAGGAAATATTTTTTGTGAAAAATGCTGTTACCATCAGTACAGCAGTAAAAGACACCACTAAACATTCCCTGCTGCTGAGACAAGCTATGCAAAACCGCTGGGCTTTTTTACTATTCTGATTAGAATTTGCTGGCCTTATAAGAAATTTGAGTAGAGTACAGCTCAGGTAATATCTCTACTCTATTTTATGGCCATATTGGGAGCTAAAGGATGTATGCAATGTGTTTTCTCAACTGTCCACCCCCAAGCACTTGGAGGTGCCTATCCCTGCTGCAGGGGTTGCTGAAGTTCTTCTAAAGCAGCAGGTAAATCACTCTGATTTACAGTATGGCATCTTAAGATAAATTGATATATATGTCTTTAATGCCCAAGGTTGTGAAGGGACTCACAGGAACTCTCATTGAAAGTAAAAAATGAAGCTGTCATCAGTCAGAACTCTTTCAGTGCCAGTTAATGTCATATAACCATGGGTTCTGAAAAAAGTTATGCCAACTTCAAAAAGGAGAGGGGGGATGGACATAAATTATAGCTCAGCTTGTATAAACATCACACCAGAGCGCTCTCTTTACAGGAACTCTGGGTCTCACTCATCCCTTCACCACCTCACTGATTTCTCACATGTCTTCTGTAATGTCTGAACTAAACCAGAAAGAACTTTAGGCCAGGACCATGTCTTTTTATATTTTCTAAAGCACTTAGGATGCTTTTAATTGCACTAAAACAATAGATATTGTATAAAGAGGAATGAATAACCACTACTATAGAAGAAGATTTCTACATGCTGGCCTAAGTTGAAACTGTTCGTTTTGTAACAGTAATAGTCAGAAGACCTTCACATATTGTTAAATAAGGCACAAAGTGGCTAAATGAGTTGTAATACCCCAGTACTATTATGATTAGCAAGAGCTAAACATCTGCACTGGAAGATAAACCAAATCCCATGGGCAAAACACATAGCTACTCTATCACTTCATAATGTATTCTCATCAAGATCACTGTTTCACATAAAGTTTATTCTTTTTGGTCAGAATCCAAAACTTCTACAAGAGAAATCCCAAATTTCCCCCATACAAGTGCCTCTTTGTTTGGGTGCTGCACCATCATATTTTCCAGTCTCCATAGAGCTCTAAGCAACCCTTCTTTGTGTTCAGCAAGAACCTTGCAATTCCCACTTCCAGTTTACTGGGTCTCTAGTCATCCTCTCCAATGACAAATTTCAGTTCACATGTGCATTTCCCTCCTTTTTCTTACCCAGATTCATCTTTGACTTCCTTCCTATTACAGCATCAGGCTAGTAAAAGATGACTAAATGTAGAGCTGATGTTTACTAGTAAATACAGACATTTTGAGTGTATTATTTCAAATGGTGCATGTCCATCTTTATGAGTATTGAGAAAGCAAATGTGATCAAGCAGAGATGTGACTTCACAGTTTTGATACCAGCTTCCTTTATGGTGGCATTTAGGCTGTGGTTCCATGATGGGGTATCTAAGCGCCCCCAACAGTATAAAATGGTTTTGATCAGACTTGAGAAGATGACTGCAGTTCAGACAGATTAAACACACTACACAGGAGAGACTTCAAGCTCTCTAATGTTTTCGTCCTTCTATGGAGTCTTTATGATGGCTGTGGGATGCAGATGTTTCTTGATCTAAGCATAAGAACAGAAATCTGCAGACAGATTTTACATGATTTGGCAAAAAGCCTGACAGTATAAAGTACATCCATCAGTGGTTTTGAACAAATTTGAATGAGCAGTGAGTTTATGTTAAATCAAAGCTTGGCTTCAGATGGCCATGGCATTTCTGATGAAATGTGAGGGTCCCTGAAGGCAGATTTACCATACTGCCAAACCATGACATTGAAAATACTGTCACATGCCCTCTTCCAGTTTTACCTCTGTCAAATTAGGTTGTGAGGTCAACTAATGTCCAGGCATTTCCCAGCATATCTCCTTGCCAAAGGATATGGGCCAAAAACTCTAAAGCAAAATTTTGGATTGTCCTTTAACTGATTGATCATCACCTCTGTCAAGAGCATAGCTCTGGGAGACAAGTGTTGTCACACTGGGAAGACTTTGTACCCTGCACATGCAGTTCAACACAATTAGAATGGAGCTGATCGACTCAGGCCAGCTATACCTGCCAGAGGCACAGATGCATTCAGGTATTTCTAATAGTTGCAAGAAAATAGGAGGATTTAAGGCCAAAGGAAAATCCTGAGAGCTTCATCTGAAATCCTCAGATATGGGGCATAAGCACTGACAGAGGGGTAGCTAGTCCCATTTGTGTTCTGTGATCTTTCCAGATCAAGTCATCCTGTAAAAGGAGTAGCACAGCACAGCAACTGATTTCCTTCCTTTCTCTTTCTATTCTAAAAGCTTGCCCAATAAAAGTTTTCTGGCCCAGGATATGGTAAGCACTGGAGAAGGAATATTTTTTATACCCATAAAATGCCATTGTCTTATTTTAAATTATATTTAATTTTTTTTTTTCATTTCCAGTAAATAAGCATAGAATTAAATTTCAGTATGCAGTCAGGCAACTCTTAGGATTTTCATCATCAAACACTTATTGATGGAGAAATGAGCACAAAGGAAATGTTTCGCAGAAATTACTTATGGAATTAAACAGTGTTTAATTCCATAAGCATGAAGAAGTAAAAAATTTCAAATCTTCAGTAAGGTAGTTGAAAGGAGAAGTGGTACTTTTGAAAACATTATAGGCAAAAAATATCCTATCATTTGCCACAAATAATTTGCCCAGATTTACCAGAGAAGAGACATTTCCTTATGGGAATTACATCAGGGTTTGGCAGCTTATGCTTTATCCTGTCCCTCTCTCCCTTCTATGTTTCTCATTTCAGTTATCATTTTAGCTGTAGTCATGGAAAAGATGCTGGGAAGTTACTGCCATAACAAGCAATTTTGAATGAGAACCATACAAAAGAGAGTGAGAGAAAGTGGTAATCAATAGCCCATACCAAATATAAAAGAACTAGAGCAATACATCTCAGAATAAAACCAAATAAATGGCTAGAAACTGCCTTTGGTAAAAATTCCCGTCCAGAACTTTCTGTGTCTTCAGTACAAAGGGTCAACATAACGGCCAGGGTTGACCCAGAGCTGTTTCAATTTTATCATGACTCTCTGAATGTTATTCATTTGCTACATTGCAAATAATGGTCCCTTTTTGTCACCACGAGAACTATAACTGACACCAAAATGCTTCTCATGCCATTCAGTGCAAGTCACTGCACTGAATTTGTTCTGACCTCTACTTAGTTATTCTGTGCCAAAACAGCAATATTTCCATAGTTTCCGTGGTTATCCTTCCTTGTTCCGAGTTGCACAACTACTTTGTTTACAGCTTATTTCTTCTAGCTGAAAACAAATTACTCCGATGAGGCACCCCGGCCTTTTCTCATTCACTGAAGCCCAGGCAAAGCTCACAAGGAAGGCGATGTTTGCTACCATCTGCTGGTGAACTAGACTGGGGACCAAAGGAGCATCACAGCCTTGATTTTATGCATTACTTGAACCCTTATCAAGAACCTGCGGATCCATTTGAGTATTGTTCATGTAAGGTTTTGGTAGGGGGCTAAGAAAATACTGATATTTTTGTTGAATGGCAAAAGCCAGCAAAAGAGGATGTGCTATGCATAATGAAAAATAACCAGAGATAGAGGGAGAAAGGGATTTAAGATCTCTAAAGATGTGCAAATCTATGCTAGCAAGAACTTTGAGGACACATGTGGAGCTACAGAATTCCCAGAAGTATAATGACAGGAAGAAAACCTTGATCTATTATCATGGCTCAAGGTAATAAAGCTCTGAGACTCTTGCTAGAAATAATAGTAAGTCATCACTTCAAAAAGTACTTGCTTCTGTGGCAGTAATTCCCAAATGAGGCATCATAATCCCAGAGGTGGTTGTGCTACTGTGGTGTTCAGCATTAACTGAGACAAGTATTTGGGGTCACAGATTGTTAGAGGACTCTGAATACTCTCTAGAGGGAAGGGACTTTGTTAAACTCCTTTGGGGTGCATCCAAAAGTGACAAGACGTGAGTCAACGCTCACAGGGAAAATAAAAAGATGTCTCATATGCTTTTGAGCCTTAAACAAAATTCACAGAAGCTGATGTACAGGTGTCTGGTGTATATATTGGAATACTCTTTAAAATCAAAATAGAAAACCCCAAACTTTTAAAATTGAGACTGAGAGAAATTTCTGATTTTTTTTAAGGGAAATTAGACTTGGAAGTGTTTAGCAGCTCTACATTTAACAGTTAGTAACAGTGGTTACTCTTCAAGGAGAAATGTACTGTTCTATAACCTGAAAACAAGGCCCAGGTAAAGAACAAGCTGAAATTCTTCCGCAAAAGTTCTGAGCCTTTTCATCTCCATCTTTAATAGGATCTGGGCAGCAAACCAGCTCCTTGGACCAATGCAAGACCTTACAGTGAATTCAGATCCAAATAATCTGTTACAGTATGTGCCACATTTGTGCTGTCCTCCTGTTGCACTGCTCTTTCAGGTGCCATCACACAAGCATGACATTTGACACCACTTTACTGTCCTGCTCATGGTCTGGTCCTTTGTTTTCACGCACGAAATACATAAATTGGCCTGTTTCTGTTTGTACTGTATTTTTACAGTGGTAGTTTTCAATGCTGGGGATGTTTTCAGGAAATATGACAACAAAGTAATAACAGACCGTTCGCTAATGTGCACATACTCTTGCTGAACAGAGCAGACAACTAACCGTAGCTCTATGCAAGCCTAACAGAGGTTTCCAAAGCAGCAACAGGGAAGGTTAATTTGAGCCAGAAAAGCTATGTGCTGCTACCCACTTCCCATGCCTCCCACCCTACCGCCCCACCATTCTTTTCATGCTGAACACTATGTTCAACTTGCTGCAGAGAGAAAATGAACACTAAGCCCCTGATTTTTCTGGTTTCCTTATCACAGATATTGCCCACTTCATAAGATTTGAACATTGTTCCCACATCCTTAGGGAAGGGTTTACATCATTATTTCTTAACAGCCTTCCAGATGACAGGTCCCTGCCCCAACGGCTGTAACTGCCAAGGAGACAGGGCCATTGTGCAGCTTTCCAAAGTTGGCAACTATGCTCTTTCAGGTCGGGCTGCAGCTGACAGCAATCCCAGCTCATTTATCTGTCCATGTCAGGGAGATAATGTGCAGCATCATTTGCCAAGAAAGCCCTGAGTTAGGCTGATCCCGATCAAGTGAATTTCCTGGCCTTGAATAGAAAGCCACAAATCAGCAGTTTTTGCTGCTTTCCCACATAAAGTTAAGATGGGATTCAACAAAGCCATACCACCAACAGTTTGAAGAAAATCAATAGGATTCAGGCGTAGCTAAGCCTCCATGAGTGAATGCATCCTGTAACTAAAACTGCTAGTACCCTGTGAACTGGAATTGCATTTATCTAAGCAGCATGTTGTCTGTTCATGAGTTAGGAAATGAGTGGTAGGAGTTTGTAAGCCAGGTAAAGGACACAAAGAGGCAGAAGACAAGACTCCCCAAATGTTAGCAGCAACTGACTGAAATTGCAACAGTAACTCAAGTGAGCAAAACCTGAAAAGCCCTTTGAAGAGGGATTCTGGCCAAGCTGATACTGGCTGCAGTCTGATTTTTCTAACCCACACAAATCTCTGATTGCTCAGCCCTTTGCTGTGGTGGCCAGCTACACACCTGTCAACAGATAGAGCAGTACCAGCAGCCTGCTCTCTAAGGAGCAAGAAAATGAGTAGAGCCAGAGTGACACAGAGAGGTGAGAAAAAGCAGTCCAGTCCCCCCCTCCAAGATTTATGATAAAGATGCTCACTGTTTATAGAAGTGATCCTTCTTGCTTTGGTTGTTGGTCATTGGGGCCTGTGTGAACAGCCATGTTCAACTCTGAGCCTTTTGTACTTGAGCCCTTTTCAGCTGTCACTTCCCTCTAGTTGTCCCGTGTCCATATCCTCCCCAACTTCTAATTAAACTAGTTTTTCAAAACAATGTATAGCAAAAGCAGTGAGGTTTATGCCCTACAGACTGAAACCTCTGGAGCAGGAGTATGGGGTTTTTTCATTAAAATATCATAGAAATTAATATTTTACAGATAATTTAAATGGAGTTAAATACTTTTCACCAATACTTCTAATCAGAAATTAATTTCCAAGGCAAATGAACACTGCATAGTATAGGGTAGAAGGATAACCATTTGGGCTGGAACTTGCTGTGTTCCTCCCTACACCAAGACACCTGCTACAGAGCTTCCGCAGCATCCTGGTCCCACGATACCATGCAAGACTTATCTGCTGGTCATGCTGTGCTATGTGGAAAAGCAGAACATGTCAGCATTACCTGTGGACTGGGCCATTTACTCTTGAAGAAAAAGACTAAGCAGCCTGAAAGCAGACATCTCCATCCTCCCTGCTCCAGCAGTTATGTGACCTCTTTCAGCTTCAAAAGATTTATATTAACTTGCAATACCAGTGCTGTTCTGGCTGACACAAGGACACAAGCAAAGTAAGGTTGTGTGGAAACAGTCTTTCATTAGCCTTGTACTGTCAAAATGGAAGGCTTGTGCAGATTTTTTTTCCAGCAGTAATAGCTGGTGAATAAAACATACTTACTCCCTCCACAAAGCTTTCCCTAAATTAACTTTGCATTCTGTATGTAAGCTCTACTGCAAAGCCATTCCTTCTGCCAGCTTGGCATCCCATTTAGTTTTTTTCATATAATTGTGCCCACCTTCTTAGATATTTTTTTTTAGCTCATCAATAAATGCACTACATTTTATGAAGATATACCATACTAGAATTTCTTTTATCTTTTAAGCATTTGCTTATTTTCGCACTTTGCACATATAAAATAATTTAAATTATTCAAATAAGAAAGAGTTGGAGAAATGAAAAGACATGCTGGGTTGCACTTCCCAGTACCTGCCAGTTTCTTCCAGAGGCATTTACTACAATGTTCTCATGTCTAACATAAATGATCACTGAACTGCAACACACAGCTGGGTTATATCTGCATTCCTGTTTGCTGTTCCGAGAGTCTGTGAGCCAGGTAAAATCCAGGATCCTTTTCCATTTCAATCCCTGTTGCCCTGTTTTTGAAAGCCTTCTGAAAAGTTTATATTCTCGAGTCAGATTTTCTCACACATTGTACTAAAAACACTAGCCTTGTTTACATTCCTTCTTGGAGAAGGAAAACTGATGGACTGGTCACTTAACCAGTCTGGTTGAGAGGTGGGATTTCATCTTCCAATCCTCTCTCACTTTGCAAACCCTATAAGTTGTGTATCCATAATAAACAGGTCCTCTTTTGGAGGCCTCTGCTGTTCTCTTGATTGTGGTGAAACTGTGTCCTTCTTTCGTGCCCTGTTACTACAAATCCTCTCTTTCAAGTGCCTTGCAATATAAAGGCAGAGTGTTCTAAGTCCTGATATGAAGGAAGAAAAATCTTTAACACAAAACTAGCAAGCATAAATAAAGCTATTTTATGTTGTCTTGGAATGATCTTTTCATTCCTAGCTAACAAATACACATTCGGGAAACTAAGTGTTTTTAATAAACAGGGAAACTGAACAATATTACCATAAACCGTCCCCCAGAGAGAAAGTACCTGGTTAAATTCATTTCACATGAATTTTACGCCAAACACATTTTGCCAGGTTGACAGGTTTTTATGTAGTGCATGATGCTACATATAATACTGGTCTGGCTGGGGCCACACTGTACCAGCCCCTTTAAAGACCTTTTAATAACAGCTACTGGGCAGTGACTACCTTCACAAGTCAAGAGAAAAGACAGGCCCAAGACTGAGAAAATGATATATGAAAGATAAATGACAACTACTTACACCACATAATTAATCATGGACAGCTAAAGCAAGAGCAATTACAATGCCACTTTATCTAGATATTCGTAATTGTCTCGGCATCTGAAAGGCATAATAACAGAGGTGAGGTTCTTACAGTAACTGCTCTGTAAGTAACAAATTATGAAAGGAAGCTTTTAAAGCAACTGTCTCCTCAACTGCATTACAGTGAAAGCACACACTCCCAGAATAGACAGGAAAGGCAATGAACTTGTATCAATCTCATCCTGACTATGCTGTTCTTTTCAAGACAAGGTAGGAAGATGTCTCAAGAAGTGAAGATCTGAACGGAATTGATGGATGGGAGAAGGAGCTGATGTGCAAAGTCTTTCTGACTTCTGCCAAATTTTATCACAACCCCAGGCCAAGTATAATCATGCATCTAAGTCTTTTTTTTCTTTTAGGCCCTTATTATAGAGATGCATTTTGTTCTAATTTATCATACCATGATACATATTTCACAAATCCTTGGAATCTCTAAATTATCTAGGAAGTTTGAAAGCTCTCCTCAGTGTCCCTTCCTTACAGAAATTAGTAGCTTATGTTTATTTATCTCTCCAGATTTGCTGTTAATATAAATAAGTGGCATTTCCAGACCAGAATAAAATATTATTCTGAATTGTGCTACTTTAAAAGCCAAATGAGAACAGCTTTAAAAGGCAACAAGTAAGCTGTTCTCTAGAACCAGATCTACTTAGTCTAATTCCAACCAGTTGTGCATATGCTGCATCGCAGTGCAATTACCTTAAAACATTATTACTCTCCTTAAAACCTCTCAAACATGGCCTAAGGTTCAGGAAATTGTTCAGAAGCACATTTTATTACGTCATCAACCTTTTTACTTTATGCATATCTGAGCTTACCTTCCATGTGGCGGAGGGGCAGGCTGCCAAGGTGAAGGTAACTTTCTCTGTCACTACATTGAAGGTGACACGAAACATGGTTTGTACTCCAGTGGCCTCAGAAACAGGGTAGAAATCTTCAGTGACGGTCACACTGCTCACTTGTGTGCATGCTTCAGGCTTCTGTCACATTGCACTATACATTCAGCTAACCCATAAAATTATGATCAAAGCTGAAGCCTGAAACAGCTGTGAGGATCCAGCTTTTCCCAGCAGCCTTGTTCCTGTGTGTCAGAACTAATCAGATTAGCAGGTCTTACTTCTCTGAGTTGGGACTAACAGGTTAGCAGAACAGTGGAGTGGGGGAAGGGAGCAGTAAATAAATCAAATTAAAGGCATTTACTAAGCAGCTGAGATTTTCTTCCTGCTTGCCTTTGTCTCTTTACAGGACTCACACAGAGGCAGGACAATGCACCACAAAAATGAAGATTTGTTTTAGAGCAGCTCTTTTTATAGGAGGATTTCTCTAACTTTGCCTTGATTTGATTGGATTTTGACTGCCAGCAATCACCAAGAGGAGACCTCTCCCAGACCAGCCTGGATGTGTTGCAGATAAACAAGACTCAGACAGAAAAGGCATGTATTGTGTTTTTTTCATCCCAAACAACCCACCAAGACAACACACTGGCTGTGCCAAGAGATCAGTCACACACTCTGTTCTGCACAGTACTAGATAAAAAGATTCACAGATGGTCTAATCTGAAGACTAGGACAAAAGGGTCAAAGGGACAGGACAGGACGGGACAGAAAAGGTAAGACCTTATGATCCTCAGCCTGCTTCAGAGTACTTTTTCCATGTCTTTTACTGAGGCAGATTTACCGTCACAAAAGAGAACATTCAAAAGAAGAAAGGGAAAAGGGAAATTACATATGATAGCCACAATTAACAGTGTTTTACTGCATGCATAGACTGTGCTACAGGATGTGGGAGATGCTACACAAGGGAGACACTTCCCCATGGGCACAGCAGATGCAGTTATTTTTCACTGACACCATCACAGTGTAGCACCAGCATGTTAAAAACTTACTTGTAGTTAGTTTGGATAACTAACTACTAATCCAGACTTAGTTTGGATAACTTGTCTCTTATCTACATTTATCTTTCCAAAAAAAGGTCTGTAGTTCATTAGTCACTTAATTTTCTCCCTTGCTAATAGAGAAACATAAGTCGGATCAATTGCCTCTGAAACTGCCTCCTTCTCAGTTTTGCTTGAATGAGGGAGTGTACATACTGACATTTCAGAACACTGATATGACTTGAGATTAATACTGAAAACTTCTACTAAGTGTTGAGATTGAGTTCAAAGATGCATTGACTTTCTCCTACCTGTTCTGTGGATCTGGTCTGTGACTTTAGACCGATGTTTGTTACTGAATGAGGAGGCTATCAATATGTACTGAATATGTTTCCTTCTAGTAGTCAGTAACCGTACCATGAGTAACAAATTTACAACACTGGAAAGAAGCCAGTCTTTAAACCCTTTAATCTTGCCACGAAATACCTTCTCATATAAAAGTTCAATTGCCATTGGACAGATTAGACTCACCAAGGAGAGTTGTAAGTATATTGAAAATCTGACTCAGTAAAAATTCATTTATTCCAATAATCTAAGTCCTAAGTCTGTGGCCAGAAGAAACCAAGCACTACTCAAGAGCTAAGGAATGCTCTAAACCTGTACATGACAGCGTTTGGCTGGATTCCTGTACATTAGTGCCTGCACTGGCAAAAATTAAATCCACAGTGTTTAGAGGGTACAAAAGCCACATCACAAAACCACTCTTTGAAATCCTAACAAAGCAACTCCATTGCTCAACTCCCAGTACCAGGATCCTTTCCAAGAAGTTCAACAAACCAAACAGCCAGTGTCCAATTACCCTCAACCTGAATAAAACAGAAAAGTAGAATTTTGTATACATAGGCATACATAGGCATAGAGATCTGATGCACATATTTAAAGGACAGAAAAATATATTCTGTCACTTCAGCCAGGTTTAACTGGACAGACAGAAGTCATCTGTTTCTTGTGATTAGGTCATAAGGGAGCTTTATTTTTATTAAGATAAAATAAGATTAATCTCCCTGTAAATAATATACTGATAGTAACATATTTGTGTATTTCTAAAGGAACTCATGCACAGTGAAAGGTATTTCTTTCCACAACTGACTTCTTACTGTCTGCTTTCATTTACTTGTCTAGTTAGGTTCTTTTAGGACTATTCAAGCACGAGGTGATGTAGGAGAGGCAGAATAACATGAAATATCTTCTTGCTTTAATTTGATAAAAGCTTTTTTTTTTTTTTTTTTTTTTTTA